>JBBPCZ010016689.1:0-14678 GCA_037974445.1 Brycinus macrolepidotus
AATGCGAAATGCAATACGAAATGCAATACGAAATGCAAATTACATGCTGAGATTGAATATTGAATTGCCAATTGCATTCTCTGATTGAATATTGAATTGCCAATTGCAAAATGAATTGCCATTTGAATTTTTGTGCTTATAATCTTCCATAGCGTGGCATGTTGCTTATTTGTGTTTGTCCTCTTAAAAACAGAAGACCGAAGAAGTATGCCTGGCACTCGAAGACACTGACCAGGTAGACCAAAGTGGCTGAACCTGGCGTTTCTTGGGATTCTTTCCTCTACAACATGATGGACTTCAAGTAGTCTCCTGGAACTGTTTCTGTTTTACTGTTAAGTTGAAGCAGCACTGTATCCAGTGCTTTGTTCAAGGACTGTTTCTGTTTAGCTGTTTATCAGAAGCTGTGTTGTGATCACCGTCTCCTTTGTTTTAAAAGTGTGAGAGTGTCGTTTACCTGGGCTAGCCTCATTATGAGAGCCTGTACTTTTTAGAGTGACAAAGGACAATATGTTAGAGATGCTAAGTCATTTTGTCAGTGGGGTTATGGTCACCGGTGTCAATTTATTATGTGTCAACTTATTATGTTCAGTGTAACAGACTATATTTTAGGCCTGAAATATGTAGGTACACATGCCATCTAACATGTGGCAATGCCACCAGAAATGCACAATGTAAGCATGATGCCATCTGCTCATTAGGGGTGGGGGGTGGGGGGTGGGGGGTGGTACCAACCCCTACATAGTCTCTATCTGCAGTGTCTGCCAGTCAAGTCATACCTCTAGAGGAAAGCCACCATCTTTTGTCTGAACTTCAGAAGGTTTCAGTAACTCAGTAAGTTTAGCTTAGATGTCTGATCAACATCACAACAAGCCATTAACAAAGTCAAGCTTGCAACAGGTATTCCTTTGTGAAAGCAATCATGTTCTTCAATGAAAACTGAAATAAACTTCATCCCTGGACTTCAGCAGACCAGGCGAATCCCCATAAGCAACTGATTAGTGACAGTGCTGCCTTGGGGAGTAATATCAAAGGCAGCGCATTCGAGATCAGCCTTCAAACCTTTCTACAGTTTGAACAACCTTCGGGCCGAAGGGGCCAAAGTGATGACACAAGTATACATCAGCATAGCTACTTAGTTAGCAAGTAACAACTAACATTGCCTTAGCCTACATGTTTCAAAACATAACATTTCAAAAAATTAACGCTCATCAGCTTCAAATTCATTGTTTTTATGATGATACAAACCCCAACATATCTCCCTATATCCACCTACTCATCCTTCAGCAGTGCAGCCCTGTCCATTCACACTGGGTGTTTCTGCTTTTTCCACAAGGCACAATACAAAGCAGATAATCAGAACAGAGCTCATATACATGTACAGTCAAAAGATAAAGAATGTGCAAGAAAAGTGTAGGATATGGGTCCTTTAAAAAAACTTTTAACAAAACCATTACAAATATTTTACATATTTATTTTTTATGTTTAATTTTACTTTAATTTAAAAGTAAAATCAAGATTTTCAGTTGGCATTGTGAAGCAAAATAGTCCCCAAAAATATTTTTTTTGACTTACCACTGTTTTACCAACATCAACATTAGATATAAAGTTCAGAAGATACATTTGGTTCACTGGTAGGTATGCTTGTGTTGTTGACAGTAACACATGGTTCCACTCACCAACACAGTAAAAAAAAAATCCAAAGTTTACATTTCAGCCAGAATCTATGAAAATTTAAGGATTCCCTTTAATTCCCTTTAAGGAAGGCCAAAATCAGGGAGGCCAAGACTGAGAGATTTCACATGTTTAAAAAGATCTTCTGGAGCATCAGTAAAGCAAAGGCTACCATGTGTCAGCTGGATACAAATGGAGATAAGCTGAAGGCTGGAATGTAATGGAACAGGGAGTTACTCAGCACCACTGATCTATCACCTCCCAGGGCCAGGAGGTAAAATGTTGGCAAATAAACTTTTCCCAGAGAGATTGAGTAACACTCCAGTCCTCCCATTCTGGGTCTCTCTCTCTCTCTCTCTCTCTCTCTCTCTCTCTCTCTCTCTCTCTCCCTCTCTCTCTCCTCTCTCTCTCTAGTAATAGAATAGTGCTCAGTGAGGCGTGCAGTGATGAACAGGGTGGTTGGTGCGCACTGTGGGAGGGATTTACGTTTCTAATCAGTCAGATTTAGTGTGAATGAAACCTGCCTCGCTTTGCTTTATGGACTCAGTTCATTATCACAATACACACACACTGCTGCCATGAGGTAAAATGAGAGAATATAGATTTCACAAACTTTGTGAAACCTCTGTTTCTTTTTTCCATGATGTTTAGTGTGTTAAGTGCCTGACTCAGCTGTTTCTCTTGAGAACACTAAGCCCATAAGGGGAACAGTTTTCTCAAAACTGCTGCATAATTAAATGGCTGAGATGTAAACAATGTACATCAGTGCATTTAGCCCGTTCATAGATGAGCTAAATGGAATCGCTGTTGTCTTCCATTCCTGAACATGGCTGCCTGCTACTCATCCTAAGAGATGTGGACGCCCACTTTGACAATCCAGACTCTGTCTCTGATATCCTCATTCGACCTGAAATAGCAGCCCTCCTTTTCACAAGGCTGGTAAAGAGTTGGACCTCATTCTAATCCTAAACTATGCCACAGGCTGCCTAATGGTCTCACCTCTGCACCTCTCTGACCACCTCTGGTATCGTCCTGCTGCAAACTTCACAACCTGTTTTCCATTCTCTTTCCACTGATGTTCACTGCTGCTCTACCTCCTCTACCTGCTCCTAGCATTTTTTCCTCACTCGAGATTAGTGATGTTACAGAGTCTTTCAGCTCTATCCTGCGGTCTGGATCGCTTGTGTTCTCTATCCACAAAACCCACTCATTCTTACCAGCCTTGCTCATAGCTGACTGTTACCATCCAAAGGCTGCATACCGATGTCAGAGCTGCTGAGAAATAATGGCATAAATCCAGCAACCGTGTTTATCTCATAGCTTATCTATTGCTCCTATCTTTCTTCACATCCAGCATCAGTGAGGCCAAAACTGTTTTTTAATGACCGGTTCAGTAGTACCTCAGACATTTAGAAGTTACTTTCCACCTTCAATACATTACTCAATGCACCTCCACCAAACAGCAACTTCTCAGCTGAAACCATTGTCTCTTTCTTTCCTGAAGAAGTTAGTCATCAGTACCAGTCCTCTGAACCACTCAGAGACAATCAATCTTCCTCAGTTAAGATCGCCTCCTGGCCAGCCCCCGTCACTGAAGGCAGGGCCAAACATGTAGCCGCCCTACTACATGTCCTTCTCTGTCTCCCAGGTCAATGGCACTTCACTTTCCACATTTATCCTTCTTTCTGTGTAAGATATGTAGGTATCCTACAGCACGCCCCCAGACGCCATTCCCACCAATTTCCTCCAAGCCACATCCCCCACCATTGTGCCAGCAGTCATGCATGTGATAAATACTTCCCTGGCTTTAGGAAACAGATTCAAATTGGCTTGGATAACTCCTCTGCTGTACCAAGAATTACTAACTCTTTACCACCTTAAACTAAACTTGTCTATGACTGACCTCTTTCTTGGTCATCCCAACCAATCAGTTTCTTGACCACACCATTTATAAAATCGCCTCTTCATCTCTCACCACAACCAAGGTTGTGAGAAACCTGGATGTTATGATTAATGACCAGTTCTTCTCTGACCATGTTGCATCAATATGACACATATCATACCGATACTTGTTGACTTCCACTGGCTATCTATGAACATCTGAATCAAATTCAAGTTGCTAATTCTTGCTTATAGAGTGACTCCTGGATCTGCACCCATCTATCTGAACTAGCTAGTATGGGCTCATGCTTCTTCTTGCGTGCTGTGCTCTTCCAAGGAACATCACCTGGCATTGAGAACAGGCTGTTCTTTTTGAAAGAAAATTAACAATTCCACCTTGATGTCTATTTCTCTTACTAGATTATATAGCTTGAATTGTGTTCCCACTTTGGATAAACACATGTGCTAAATAAACAAATGTAAATGCAAAGTGAGAGTGCTTTGGTGTGAAATGGGTCTTTCTAAAGAAACATACCAATCCAGAATGGTTAACAGTGGTGATGAATGGAAACAGACACCTCTAACAATACCTCACACCCTCATTACTTTAGATGGTTATAAAAACACTGCCTGAGACACTGTTTTACCATAGTTTTGTCAAATGTTGCCCTAAAACATTGTTTGTGATGTTGCATCCCGCTATTCTCTACACAACTGAAGATTATTAGAAAAGCACCAAACTCTAGCTGTCCTCAAGAGTCTTGTTACTTTGCTAAAACATACTGTTTTCAATAAGTAATTTAAGCCATTTTTAATGGATAGCGCAATAAACAATCATTCCTTACCTGCCAGCTGTCTTTTAACCTGTTTAACCTGCTATTTTTTGGCCTTGTTGTTGAAAGTAAGTTTAAACCAACTCACACAGAACACTAAGTGAACTGGTAGATGAAGTAAGAATGTGTTTAACTCAAATGCTGTGGTTTAAGGTGAGTGTATGTCCAGTATTTTACTACAGCCTTGAACGCTGCTAGGACAGTCAGATTTGATATGTCTCGTAAAATGGATTCTAACATTCCAAAATAGGTGTACTTCAATCTGACTGCAGTTCACATGGACTTGCACTGCCCCATCTATCTTTTACTGGGTTTAGTTCTTAACTCATTCTCTGTGCATCAGTTGCTGGACATTATAGCTGTGAACAAGGACTGATCCACCTGTTGATTTGCACCGCTAATAAAGTTAGTAGCTGTTGGCACTGTAGAGACTGTGCAAGTTTGTGAGTCACCCATCTGCTCACCATTAGTTTACAAAGAGAAGACAGAAGAGGGCAGGGGCAAGTGCAGAAAAAGAAGCACATATAAACAGTGCTGGCAGTGTGAAGCAGTGTGAGTTGCCTGGCCATGTCATGCAAGCACCCACTGACACCCGAACCTTTCAGGTGTTTCTACTATCTTTGGGCCAAAAGAGTTTCAGTATGTCCCTAAAAACAATCATTTTGGCAAGTCATTTTTAAAAGCTGCTTATCATAAAGAAGGCACTTTGATGATTCTGAAGCCTGGGAGGCTCACAAACAATTCTTACAAATATGCCCACGCAATTAGCACATAACTGCTGCTGAAGACACCTTTCTTTTTTAAGCAACAGTAAGAATATTAAGATCTCAAAAGAAGGCACTTAAGCACGAGTTGTATTTCTGAACTGAAAACACTGGGGAAAAATAGAACAAATATTGTGGCCTGTGGGAATCCCTTCAGTCAGCACTATTCAGAGTCCATGAAGAATGGTGAAAGCTGTTTCAAAACCCTGAGGGTGATATGCTTTGGATCATTGTCTAGTTCTAATACACATGCTCTTTTCCTCTTCAGTTTCTTCACTGTGTGTGGGACAATGTTACTTTCTAGGATTGTTGTCAGAAATTGAAAATTACAAGTAGGATGTGCTCAGATACCATGCTCATAGTATGGATTTAGATATTTTTAGATTTTGACTTTGATTTCAGAGAATTCAGTGTCATTCAAACGGAAAATGGACACTCCGCATAGCATATCAACTTTGGAATGTTTTGTTTGCTACATTTATGTTTACGTTTACAGCATTTAGCAGGTGCTCTTATTCAGAGCGAAGTACATCAGTGCTTTAGTATTCCACATGTGTTCTTCATACCTGTAAAGCTAGACTTAAATCAACATCTGCTTTTAACCAAGTTACTGCTAGCTAAGTTACACACCTTAATAAACCCTGTCAGAAAGAAAAAACAAGTCAGAGGTTAATACACAAGTAAGGAAAAACAGTTACAAGGGTAAGTGCCTGAGGGATTTTTTAAATATATAGGAAAAGATGTATAAGAGATGAGAGAGAGGACTGGTTAGTCACCAAGGTGCACCTTGAAGAGGTGAGTCTTCAGACGACACCTGAAGACAGCGAGGGACTCTGCAGATCTGATTGCTGAGTTCATTCCACCACTGGGGGGCCAAGACCGAAACGAGTCTTGATGCATGTCTTCCTCTTCTTTTGAGCAGTGGAAGTTCAAGACGAGCGGTGCTTGAAGCTCTGAGAGGACAAGAAGTGACACGCTGCTTGATCAGTGCGGATAAGTAAGGAGGTGCAAGTCCATTCTTGGCCTTGAAGGCAAGTGTTAAGGTTTTGAACTTAATGCAAGCGGCAACAGGGAGCCAGTGAAGGTTCCGTAGTAGAGGGGTGGTGTGTGAGAATTTAGGAACATTGAAGACTAACCTCCAACTGCATTCTGAATCAGCTGAAGTGGTCTCATTACCTTCAGTGGCAGTCCAGCCAGTAGAGAGTTGCAATAGTCCAGTTTAGAAATGACCAGAGACTGGACGAGTAACTGTGTGGCTTGAGTGGTGATAAAGGGTCGGATTCTTCTGATGTTGTAAAGAAGGTATCTGCATGTCCTGGAGAGGTGGTCAACGTGTGACAAGAATGACAGTTCTTCATCTGGCATGACACCAAGATTTCTTACCTTCTTTGAGGGGACAATAACAGAGTTCTCAAAAGAAACGGTGAGGTTGTGGCTTGGTGACGGACTCCCTTTGATGAAAAGCAGCTCAGTCTTGCTGGGATTCAGCTTGAGGTGGTGGGCCGCCATCCAAGAGGAGATGTAAGCCAGGCAGTCTGAGATGCGGGTTGAGACCTGATAGTCGAAACCTGATAGTCAGTTTACTACATTTTTCAAAAAAGTCATTCAGTTTTTTTTCTTAGATTCAGAGTTTAACATATGGGTAGGGTATAAAATACAGAATGATGCTCAACTTTTGATGCCCATATGTACTACATGCTAATGCATTAAATTATTAATGCCATTAATGTTTCAAACGCTAATAATGCAGGCTGAAGCTCAGCTGCTCAGACACTGTATGTTTGCACTGATTGAAGTCACGATTATAAACTCATTAAAATACAGATTTCAAATGGCTTTTAAAGCAGCACCTTCAGGAGACTACACCAGACAGCACTCGTGGAAGATGAATGGAGCTCAGTGCTGTATAACTAACAATAGCTGCCAGGGAGTTTTGCTAAGGTTTAGGTGATATTTGTTAACCCTTAACCCTTTTTGCAGTAGCCAAAAAATATTATTTTAGCCTGTTTTGGATTTGAATATTAAGGGTCTTCATTAAATGGAAAAAATGGCAAATTTATTTTAGGAACAGTGCAAGGAGTGTACTGAGAAGGGTCCACCATCCAAATAGTACCTGCTCAGGGGTCCTGACCATTGATGAATGGGGTAGAGGAGGGCTAATAAATGATGCAGAGAAACAGATGGAGTACAGTCTGTAACTGTAGAACTGGAGCTCAGGGGAGCTAATCAAATGTGAGGAAGGTGATGGGTGGACTTAATGAAGTGGCTGGGGAGTGTATAGTGACAATACGGTGGTAATATGGATAAATGTGATAACTTGATTTGGTGGTAGGAATTGCTATATCACTAATCATATCAGCCACCAAAACTGGCTTCAAGGGTTAGGTCATCCATTTTTGACTAGAAATAGAAGTGTCCACTATATTCCCCTGTTACTCTATATGCTACTAAGCCTTTCACATTAAGCCCGGCTTATAAATGCAGTTTTAATACTTCATAAATGAAAGGCTCTCAGCCTGGCTGAATCACATTAAAAACACCTCGTGTGGGGGGGAGGTTTCTCATTACTGGAGCAAATTCGAAATGAGCTTGATGGATGGAGGAACATGCCATGATTACATTTTTGAACAAAGCCTAGCGGAGCAATGGAGCGAGAGATTTGTCCTATTAATATGTCACTCACTCACTCACTTAAACAGCAAACCATATGGCGCTATTTCTAGCACTGAGTTGTGTCTCTAAATAAACAACACCATTCCATAATCAGTCAAGTAATTTCTGGGTAATTTCACATACTTTTTTGCTTGGAAATATGCTAAGGCCAATGGGAACTAATTAACTTCATTTGAATAAGACTCGAAACTCCTTGAAAAATTTTGTGCTGTGAACCTAATCCTAAACTCAGAATGTGCAGTTTTCATTTATAATGGAAAATAATTTCATAGGTGGAACTGTGTTTTCCATCAACAGTACAGTAAACTATAAACAAGATTGGGAGAAAGAATGGGTAGACTGTTATATTGAAATTTGGTCAGTTCCATATGAATTACTTAAAATGTAGAATAATTGACACTCATATCTACTCGCCAACTTCTTTACTAGAACCCCAGAAATGGGAAATAACAGACAGTGATATCTACTCACCGGTCACTTTATTAGAAACCTCTCCTTGTGGCTCCACCTTGCAGGTACACAGGCAGAGACTGACGTCTGCCTGTTGATGCACAGTTTATGTATTAGTCAGTCTTCTAGCCCTTCATGAATGGTTTCTGACCACAGAACCACTCTACGCTGGATAGTTTTGTAGAGTGGACAGTAGATCCTCCAGATGTTTGATGTCTTGGAGGACATTAAATGGCTTGGTTCCTCTCAGTGGTTCTTCCTCATGCTCTTTAACAGTTTCTCCTTTAGAATCTTGGTTCCTCTCAATATTTGTTCCTCATGCTCTTCAGAAGTTTCTCCTTTCAAATCTAGGTTGTTCTTAGTGTTTCTTCTTCATGCTCTTACTGAGTATTCACACAGATTTTCTTCTGAATGCTGTTTCTGGTCACACGTTTTCTGGTTGCTAGGCAAAAGTAGAGTCAATACTGACAATCAGCTGTGCTTGCTGGCTTTCATTTTGATATACCATCATTTCACCAGTTGGTGACTGTTTCATTTATTTCTTTTATTCATTGTTAGCAACATTTGTGTAATTGATTGAACCTTTCCTTTAAGATAGATATATGTAAATGAGCTGTGGTCTGATTGGGTGACCTGTTTTATGCCTCATGCACAAAGCAGTGAGGATTTTTTAAATAATATTTAAAATAGTACCAGTGCTAAAGCAGTCACATCTTGCGCTGTCAGTGTGGTGCCATCTGGGACTGGAATCCATTGCAAATTTTCACTGGGAGTTTCACTTACTTCTATACTCTGTCTTTGGCAACACTGTTTGAAGGGCGAGTACAAATAAGGATGCACTCGGCAGTCAAGCAGACAATGTCTCAAGTGATTTATTTAGAGTTTCACTAATTCCTTCACGCCTACTCATTACTCATTTGTTTTTGTGTGTGGGTTCTGTGCGCTTGTGTGCACAAGCATGCATGACTGTGCAAATATATAAATGATTTGGATTTACATTCATTAATTCATCACTTCAGATGTTGCCCCATTAGTCTTTTTTTGTTGCATCATATTAGCTTGGAAGCTACAAGGGTCAAAAAGAGTCATATTGTCCAATTTCCAGACATATGTTTCTCCTCTCTCTTCTTGTTGTTGCAAAACAGGATTTCAGGCCCCCAGAACAAGTCTGGGGGTTTGCAAAGTTTTTGTGCTGTGTGGCAGACCCAAGGGCAGACAATCAAGTGTCCCTGAGGAGAGCTGGCAAGTGCTTATAGTGAGCCATACTGTGTCCTAAACTCTTTACTGAGCTAGTGTGGACTTGTGGATGTGGTTTATGGCACCGTGCTTACAGTAAGTCATAGTGTCTTCTAAACCTCATCTAGGTCTTTATTGAAGTGGTGCAGACTTGTGGATTTTATTTAGGGCACAGTTTAACAGTCATACTTGCTCCGAGCCACATCCAGCTCTTCAATGAGGTGGTGCAGACTGGTGGAATTCCGCTGAATTCCACTGAAATCATGAATATAATTAGCTAGCATTTTGTCAGACTAATCTATGAAAATTATTTCCACAGTAGTTTTTCTTTTATGTACATTTATGTTTAGCTCAGTGTTTATATGTTGTAATAGTTTTCTGCCTTTTATAAAAAAACCCACATGTAACAGCTCCTAGCAGCGCCATCATAGCCCACAGTTTGAGAACTACTGTAGTAGATTGTAGAATATGATAGCAGTGAAAAGATCAGTCTGTAGATAGAGCTCCACACGGGGGTACATTTCAGCAAGCACGCTTGGACGCCCTGCCCTGTACGTTCCATATGATAACATATCAATCAGAAACAGGATATCCTTTTGGCCTATCACCTGTTCATTGGAGGTTTAAAATCCAACATGGGTAGACAAAGATAAGACTAGGGAGGAATACAAAATGTAATTGCATGATGTAACTGCTGCTTGTTGTTCATCTTGGTTCCTGGTTCCTACAGGCTTCGCTTTGTTCCTGATGTTTCTTTAATGATGTCTATTGGTGAATAAATGTGTTTTGTTTTTACCCGACTTGATACAACAACACAAATGATTCTAATGACTGATTCTAGATGCTTTTGATGTTTGTCTAATAGCATCTAAAACTATTCTGCAAGGATCTAGTGGTGGCTAATGGTGACCATGAAGCCACGTCTCATTAGGAAGCAAAAACACCAAGTTCTAGAGTTTTATTCAGCAAAGTAGAGTCAGATTTTCTATTTTAAAAACTTTACAAACCCTTCTAATGATGTAACTTCTCCCAAGTAGGGAAGACATTTTGAAAAGCTAGCTTTTTTGTTTTGTTTTTTCGAAAAGGTTTTGTTGTTAGCTGGTGAATACAGAATATCTCATTGTTGATGTTTATCTATGATAACTATCTTAATGATATCCTTATAATGAAGAAAATTACTCCAATGACAGAAATGGAAAACAACAGTTAGCTACCTGGCTAACCAGATAGCTTCTTCAAGCAAAGACATGGCTTGCCACATAAAGAGAACAACAAACTAAAAACTAAAGTAGCAAAATTTCTACTTGGCTAATGAGAGGCCTTACCAAAACGACAGAAATGGCCCATCAGATGAGAATAACAACAAAAGTAAGAGGAGAACAACAAGCTAAAATCTAAAGAGATACATTACCTCAGGGAGAAACTTTGGTCTCTGGCATTCATTTTATGCGGAATAAAGACAGAATCAATGTTTTCTTTAAGATTTAGTTTGTTCAGAATCACACTAATTGCAGCTTGATTGTATTTATGAGTCTATAGCTCAGTGGCTAGGCTAGCCGTGAGAATTTGTTGACACCACAGGCATTGCTAATGGTTGTGTTTGTGGGATGTATTTGTGTAATGCATGTTGTGATTTGTAGTTAGAGAATGCTGATAAAGGAAAAATAATAATGAATTCCCTCAAACCAATGAGGGCCTAGTTTTAGAACTTTGGTTTTCTCTGGAGTGCCTAATATTGGTGGGTCAAATCTATTTTAGATTACTGAATTACTTAGATTACTGCAGCTTAAGGAAAGTGTGTGATGATGCAGGCATTCACCTGGCGATAAGCTAACTGGCTACATTACCCTCATAGCTCCAGTGCAAAAGTAAAGAAGCAGACACCTGTGGGTGATAGTGGGCGGGTAGAAATAGTGTAAATTCGATTTTCCATCATACTATCCATTGAAGCATTTGTTGGCTCACTCTGGCTTCAAGGCCTTTTATCTTTGCTGTTGTGTCTAGCTGTGCTGTATGTTTGTGAAGCAGGGGGTGGAAAGCTGGTGTCACTCACTGAGGCATCACAGTGAAAGTGTGTGTGTTTCTTCACAAAGCTGGCGTGAAGCCCATGGGCCTCGGCCTGTGAAGGAGAGTGACAGGCAGGTTCTCTCTGTCTTCCATTTCTCCTCCACTTTCTCTGTCCATCCAACTGTCTCGCACAGATAGTGTCAATGCACCAGCGAGCTTACATCACCCCATCCCATTTAGGAAAGTCTGGACCATGTAATTCCTATCTAACCCTAACCCTTGGAAGTTAGTAATTGTCATCATGCAGTAAGCTTGCATTACAAAATTAATTTAAATAATAACTATTTATTTTAACAAAGTTGTCCCCAAGAGCTTCAGGAAGCTTCTTTACCATCGCCATGGTTGCTACTTGCCCAATTAGTTGTTTTTTACAAAAACACCAGGTGTTGTGTAATAAAAAAAAACACTGCAAAAAAGAAGAGAGCTGCTACTGTCCACCCTCTGACACAAGATCACTTCTATCAAATAAAAATGAACAAAAAGTTGTTGATATGTCTTTTTTAGAATTTGTTAGGCATTCTCTGAGGGTCTAAAAGGTCCTGAGGGCTTGAATATACATATTTGTTTTATGCTTATGAATTCATACATGTTGGTTCACGTTGTTCATTTTATTTACATTTTTTGTTTGAACATGCAACATTTTTTTGTTATCCTGAAAAAGTGAAGAATGAAGTCTAGATATGATTATGCCAAGGCATAAACACTTTAGACTGGAACTGAAAAGAAATTTATTTTTGTCAGGATTCATTTCTGTGATATCTCCAAAGTGTGCCTTGTCATTACTGAATAAGAAGGATTCAACAGCTGGTATCCTACACCTGGAACTATAATGTGTGACTGTGGGCAAGCCTCTGAAGGCCTTTTCTGGGGACACTGTGTTTCAGTTAGTTCCACTGCCAGGCCCAGGTTAGCCATACAGAGGACAAAGACATCACAGAATCACTATAATGAAAAACAAAACAAACCAAACCTGTACACAGTCCCAGTCCCTGGACAGCTGTCCCAGCATCTTTGTAGCAGACATTCTTTGGGTGATTAGCGCATAATGGCAAGTTTGAAGGCTTTCAGTCTATAAAACTACAGAAATGATTAATGCCCAGGTTCATGGGCTATGGTACACTAAAGGTTTTAAATATCCATTAGAAAGTGAAAGTTTTGAGATTTTTTTGGAGTTACCCAGGGCATACAATCCACCAAAATACACTTCACATTTACAAACATGATGTCTGTTGACTTTGTAAGTATGAACAAAAAGTGCTCATGAGCATAAAAAAAGGTTTTTGAAAAAAGGAAATAGATAGGAGAAAGTGTAAATATATGCCAACTTTTAAAATAATAAGTTCTACATATTATTGCACAATATAAAATATACAAATACACAAATGTTGTCATGAAAATCAAACCTTAAAGATGTTCCCAAAAACAAATAATGAAGCAATAAAATGCATGTGTAATTTCCACAAAAGCATTCACATAAATCAGAACTCTTTTGTAACAGTGTATTCTGTTAAGAACACCATATCTGCAGCAAAGTATGATGGTGGGAGTATCATGATAAAGGGCTGTTTCTCCGCAGACAGAACAGGAGTGTGACTGGAGTGATGTACCCTATTAAAAGTGTATAGAGGATTCCAAAATTGCATTAATTAAATACTCATTAGGTGTTATGACCAGGGATTTGAATATCAGTCATGGTAGGGAAAAGCTGCTTTAAAACTGAGTGAGCCAAAAGACTCATATGAGAAAGACTGAATCAAAGCTAATGAGAAAACCAAGAAAGAAGCATAGAGAGGTGGTGAGACAAGGAATGAAGGAAAATAAACTAAAACTGAGGAAAAGAACAAACAAAAGAAAGCAACAAAACTGGCCAAAGCTAAGACACTAAAAAAAGAAGGAAAGCAAAAACTAGGGCGAGAATCTAGGGGACCCGGGAAGAGAGAAAGCTCAGGAATGGAACAACTAGGGACTAAGTGACCTCTTTTTTAAAAAAAAAAAAAAAAAGAAAGAAAAATCAAAGAACCTAAAACAAGAAGGCAGAGACCAAAGGAAAACCTGAGAAAGCAAAACTAATGTTAAGGAAATATCAGAGCCAAAGCAGAAGCCAACAAAACTAAACATGAGAGACCAAAAAAGAGCTAGAAAACTCTTGTTACTCGTTAGGTACTAGTTAGGTACTCAAGGAACACACACAAGGGACATCTAGGAAAGGAAGTCCCAAGACTAAGATGAAAGGGAAGGGCATTTAGACACCAAGTGGTGATGGCAGATGACCAGCACCTCAAACAACAAGAACTTGTCACTGGCCCTGGGTGGCTATTGAGGTGAGTAGCAGCCAAGGATCTACACTAGGCTGTTCTTACCCAAATGGTTGACCTTTGACATTGGTAAGCATCTTGGCAAGTGTGAACTTCATGAAGTTGACAGCAGTCTGAGACAGCTATTCCTGACCAACTGGCCACACAGTAGAGTGAACCCTGATTGAGTCTAAAATCGAATACATTTAATACCTATTTTCCTATTTTTCTACACAAGTTATTAAATTCCCATACACATTCCCTTGGCTGGTCTCAGTATGTGTCGCTGGGCCAACTTCTTGAAAGAGGGTATTTAAGGATAAACCTTGCAAAAAAAAAACCCTACTGTGTCATGAATGATTTATCCGGGTGATTAAGGCAGCTCCTGTCTTTGTTCTCATTCTTTGTCTCACACAGTCGTACCCACAGATGCTTACAAGGCCAGACTCTTTCCACTCTTCCCACTCCCAAACAGAAGAAGTGGAATGACAGTTAGAACATCTAGAACTCCGTTTTGTCAGGCTAATTCATAGAGTCTCGGTGCGGAGCTGACAGATGGGGTTACCGTGCTCCCAGCACAGCCCTGTCAGTTCACTCAAAGTCCTGAAAGGGGGAGAGAACAGGGCAGTCCACTGCTGTAGTAATATAGTATATATAGTATAGTATATAGTAATAGAAATAGATGTATAGATATGCAGTAGTTGTAGTTATAGATGTAATTCCAGAAGCAGATTGTCACGGGTGTCGTCGCGTACCTTACAGGGAGCGAGGCACAGGCGCGAGACTCCATATAAACGTGTCTTTATTGT
>JBBPCZ010016707.1:0-14677 GCA_037974445.1 Brycinus macrolepidotus
AAACAGATTCTCTCCCCCCGTGGGAGCAGTGCATTCTGGGAGCCACAGCCCCCTACAGTCCAACTCCGTTACAATATATTAAAAGTAGTCAAAAGGAGTCTAAACATGCAGAAACATTATCCAAATTGTAACATATGGTGGTAGATGATTTTAGTGTAAAATCTCTTGGTATTTGCTTGAGACTCTATATAGAATCTCTTCAGACAGAGGAAAGCTCCTCAAAGTGGGAGCTGCAAGGATGTTTGAACTGACCATGTAAAAAGCTCTCTTCACTGAATGGGAGAACAAACAAATTTTATACAGATTTACATTTTTCTTTCATCATTTAACATACTATTTACCCAATTTCAAACAAATCGTGAGATCTCACTGCAACAAATTATGTTTTTTTTCTGTTCCTTTGCCATAGTTTGATCTAACTTCAAAAATCATTTGGTTCTCAAATCCTTATGTAACATTTACAAAATTCAAAAAATACCCCCCCACACACACACAAGTTATCTCACTTAGACAAAAAATTGAGCTCCCTTGGTGTAGAAGCATAGTCCTAGATTTTTATCTTTTTCTCACACCTCATCCAACACTCTGAGAGCAATCTCAACACTATAATCTAGACAAGGGGAGAATTTCCAAAGTATTAAATGCTAAGATGACACATCTTTAATTTTAGAGACATAAGAAGGACCTTTGCCTCACTATAAGGGTGGACATCTTTCATGTTTTCATTATAAAATCAAGCTGATCAACAACAAGCACATTTTTATAGCCTGTTTTTTGATCTTTAATATGGATGCCAATAAATTTGTAGTGTTTCTATGTTTATCTACTGACTGTCAGAAGTGCCCTGCCTGGTTCTTGGAGATTTACTGCCATGGAGGGATTTCTTCCAACCTGAATAGCATACACCTTACTTTAGACTTTCCATGCTCATAAGTCAGAAAAGAAGTCTCTTAAGTCTCTCGTTATACTCAGTCAATGTATTAATGAGGTCAAATGACTATATTAGAGATGTGACAGATCAGGACTACAACAACACTAACTATCCAGCAGCAGGGCTGGGTTATATATTTTTATAGTATGTTCATAATGATACCAAATATAATTATGAGTACACTATAAAGACAACTTGATTAAATCAGCTGTAGTATGCTGGCTTGACATCCTTGAGTTCATTGTATACTTTAGAAATTTATTTGGAAAAGTTTTGCATTCCAAAGTTTGCAAGAAATGTGTAATGTTTTGTGGAAATAGCAGGTGCACTGGGGCTTAATGTACCATTTCTGTCCTCCATGTCTGGGAACTGCGGGAAGCAGTCACTGATTACTGTTTGAAGCACTAGTTAGTCAGGCATATGCACAGTGACTTTGCAGCCATATTCACTAATATTCTCCAAGCAAATCAAGAGGCTCAGAATGAAAAGATATAGTAAAAAGTTTTATATTGCTGCTGTCCAAAGAAAACCATATACAAAGCAATAGATATCCAAAAACTTGCATTAGAAATGAAGAATGTTTTTGGATTCTCCTGTAAAGTTACCATTTTAGTGATACATGTTATTTTCAGACTGAGATGACATACAGGTACTTACCCACTACAACTGACGGAATGGGAATCTGAATAGGGTCCAGAAGCTACTAATTTTTGGAACTGGCTGTGGCTAAATTATTGCAAAGTATCAAATTCAAGGACAAAGTACAAAGGGAGATGGTATTGGTATAAATATACACAGTATACATAGTATTGTTTTATCATGGAGCCACACTGCAGCTGTTTCTCTACCCTTGGTACTTTGTGTTTGTCCAAGCAAATATTATTGCTTATATTAGCTTCAGTGATCTGCTGTGTTGGCCATGCTTTGTGACTTCATCAGAGCTAATACCCAACTTTTCCTTAGAAGAGTACCTTGGTCCTTCTCTCCTGTTTATCGACAGCACTGCAAACTCTGACCAAAGAGCACATCCGATAGGCCACCTTTGCCTGCATTTAATGGCGCTAAATGAAGGCCCTGAAGGATACGTGATAGTTTTCATGGTTGTTAGCAAGTATGCCAAAAGCATATTCTGCAGATTTTAAACAAATGAATAAATTCACCAAAAATTTAATTCAGCTAAAACCAACACCACTCTTAAAAGGTACTTTATCAGGGACCCTTTGTGCATCTTTTCTTTATCCTGCTCCAAAAGTGTTCATCCAGGCAACCTCCTGAGCTTCTTTTAATTGAGGACCTCATTAAACAAGCCTAACAACCATCATTGCAATAAACACAATGTTTAAAAAAAAGTACACTAACGACTATTGAATGAACTCTTGTGGACTGACATGTGAGCCCACTTATCCTAGAATATGACATATGGTCCAGGAGTTCATTCAACACTGGTGGTAGTTTACAATGTTGATTTGCGTACCTCTGAATATGAGCAGTCAATAGTTAATTTCCCTAGCAGTCATCAACCTTCTGCAAACTGAGTCATCATGTTCATAAGGAGGCTGCAGACAGCAATGTTTATTGGCTGATCTTTTGTCTCAGCCTTTTGAGTATATGGAAAATCCACCTGTGGATTGTTTCATATTTGTATCCATATCCCATAGATCCATGGTTCTCGAGGTGGGCTCCATGATGTATAGCTAAATATAGCTTTATTTGTTACTTTTTTTAACGACATGACACTGCACCACATTACATGCAAAATAAAGAGAACCCACAACTTCCATCTGAGTGTAATGAACAGTGCGCAACCTCTGACTATGCTTATCAGTTGCCAACACTTCAGTTAAGGATGAGCTATATGACAAAAATACAACATTACTAAGACTTTATCATTATACACAATAAATATCAACATTCTATATATATAACAATATATAGCTTTACTGGGGTTTCTAATGAAACATGTACTTGGCCTGTGTTCTTTAAAGTGCTGACAACAAGTAAAACAATTCATAAAAGTATAAATGCATACTGTGACAGTTTATCACGATAAAACATCATTATATTGTATACCCATATCTCACATACTGAAACTGCTTTTATAACTGTATAACAACCCCAGACGGTCATTTGAAGATTTGGAGTGTGGGGGTCGAAGATTTTATTTTTTCATATAGGAAAGGGTGCCCGACTAAAAACCTCTGCCAAAGACATCCATGATCTATTTCACTTCCTCCATGGCAATAAAGTACTTGCTCAGCATTTGGACAACTTATTCCTCTGTGGGGCAGCCAGGACAACTGATTACACTGCAGATAATCACATCACACCATATGCATATGTGCGAAAGTCAGTTAACACTATCACACACTTATAAAGAGGAACAAGTGTACAGTTTAACAGTTATTTTTAACATGCACAATATGCATTGCACACACTTGCAGTCGGCATAGCCTTCTGTATTGCACACACAATTACTTCTAGACTTTATTGTTTTATTGTTCGGCATTGGGAACCTAGGTGACACACACTGTGTAAAATCACAGAGAGGTGACAGTCACTGTGCAAAACTCATTTAGGCTGAATTACAGTTGTATCTAGGTGACTGAAGTGCTGGAGGAAAGTTCAGTTCATAAATGGTTGAATATGTGTTTAATGTAACCTAACAGACACATTACAGTCTCTTTGTCTCTTTCTGTCTCACACACACACACACACACACACACACACACACACGTACAGTGAGACAAAATCAAAAGATTCACAAAGGCCAGCGGCTGAGACCGAGCCTGGATTGGTCCAGCGGTTGCTGAGCTCGGACGCTGATTGGTCGAGAAGCGCTCGAATGATCCGTGTGGAACTCAGGAGAGGGCGCGCGCCCGTTAGAGTCCATGACTCCCAGTATGAATGAGAGCGAGGCATCGAGGACATCACACACTCATCAGAGGGAGCAGGGAGGACACGCTCACATACACACACACACTCACACTCACACACCCATACTCACACACACACAGGGAATCAGCACCGCGAGGAAAAAAGTCATCACTGAACGGGTGAGTTCATTTATCAAACCTTCAGAAATGAATTATAAGCACCTTTTCTGTCTTTTACTGTCTTTATTTCGTGCATCCTATTTTAAAGCAATACTCATTTGAACTCATTTTTATATTATAAGTATTTATATTTATAATGTATAACTATTAATTTGCAGCATTGCATATTAGTCTGGAGTCTTTTTCATTACAGGTGCATTGCTGTATAAAAGAATTTTTATAACTGAGACTTTTCAGTTTATAATTTAAAAAGGGTCTAATCCTGCATCCTAGCATTTGAATGTTCTGTCAGTGACAGAACAAAAAAATCTGCTTAATTTAATATCATTTAATAAATAAACAATAAACCACACAAGCCTAGCATATTTCTCAGAGGAGAATCCAATCAGCACAATAACCCTTCTTTATTCTGCTGCAGGAGTGGAGCAGTGTCTGTATTGTTTCTGCACATTACAACAAAAGAAGAATCATAAATTAACTGAGATTTTTATTATATGTGTTTATCTTAATTGGGGAGAGGCCAGTGATATAAGCCATTGGGTTGGCTGTAAACATAAAGTGTGAACCACAATGGAAAGGTAGGCTAGAGAATATGGAGGCCAGCTCACACAGCAGGGGCAGGAATGCAGAGATTAACTTTATTCTATGTTCCCCCACCCGGGCTGCAGGTCAGAGCCCTCTGCGTGCTGGTGGAGTGATGGGTGGGGGCTCTCATCAGACTGCGGAGCTCCAGGTAGACGGGCGTGGAAACGCAGTGTACACCTGGGAAGAGGTGCAGAAACACAGTCACCGGGGTGACCAATGGGTAGTGGTCGAGCGGAAGGTGTACAATGTCAGCAACTGGGTTAACAGACACCCCGGAGGCCGTCGAGTTATCAGTCACTACGCTGGAGAGGATGCCACGGTAACACACCCATCATACACCCTGGAGCATAGTGCCCCATCCACGCATGTACTTACAGCATAACTATAGTATGATCATTTCACTATACAAATATTATTAATAATAAACTTTATTTATATTTCTTTCATTCAGTATAAGGCATTTGACACCACACAGTACAAAAAAACTGGGCAAATGAATGAAAATAGTATTTTCTACAGGACGCATTTATGGCATTTCATCCTGATCAGAAGTTCGTACGGAAGTTTCTGAAGCCACTGCAGGTTGGAGAGTTGGCCCCTTCTGAACCCAATCAGGACCACAAGAAAAATGTAAGTGAGGATCTGTGCTCAGGGCCTGAACTCCACAGTCCAGTGTTGAATGAATTCAATATTTAAAGATCAGCAATTAAGATATGAGACAGAAATGTGTTTCCCTCACAGACACAATTACACCACATAAAAAATGCAATATACGCACACATAATGAGCTCACAATATAAAGCAAAACAGTCAGTTCAATTTGATTTTATTTATACAGCATTTTTTTACAACTGATGGCACAAAGTGTCTTTACAGAATCTGGGTCAGAGGAAAAACTCGCTAAAGCTGGAGGAAGAAACCTCAGATGCAGAACCTGTCCTCCTCTGGACAACACCAGATAGTGAGGGAGAATAAAAGAATAACATTGTGGAGATGACTAACAATAAGAGGCAAAAGTGTGCAAACTTAATCTATAGTTAGCAAATGTAGGGTTAGTTGAAGTCTGTGGCAATACATAACACACACCTACACATTGATAGTTAAGCAGCAGACAGGGGAACATGACCCTGGATCTTTCTGATTATCTGCAAGCGAGTTTTATAATATTCAATGTTAGATCATCAGCCCAACAGGCCCCTATCTGGGTGCAGGTACTATGCTTTACCCCTCAGCTGGCGCGGGAGGTCCTTTACTAAAGGGAGCTGCCATGATAAGAACCATAGTCTGGAATTCCAACGTAGAGCTAACAGCAGGACAACATTTTAGCATTTTCAGGATGAGGAGTAATGGGGACAACATGCAAAACAGCTGATCCAGCCACTACATTCAAGCTCAGCAGGACAAATGGATTCAACAAAAGGAACCAGACGGCAGTGGGTCAGCTCTGAGCTGCAAATCAAATTTTCCAAAGCCATGCCATAGCTTCATTTGCTGGGCACCTTCTGATACTGTCACCACCCTCTCTCAGAATGAGCTCATCATTCTCCTGGGCAGTATGTAAGACAAAGGAAACCCACCAGCAATACACCTCCTTGGTGAATGATGTGAAAAACCATTGCCATATTGTGTTATAGTAGACATGATAATGTTGTAGTGCTGGCAGAGCATTCCAACGGCAAGTGAAAAGCACATAATTCCAGCTGGCTTGTTCCAAGGTCATTAATCTGGGCTCATTGATACCATGCTGGTGCCCGCAAGCTTTCAAGTACGCTCTCTGTACGACTCAACCCCACGGGCACACCAGTGAGGAGAAAATATTTTCCGTGCCTTGATGTGTAGCTGCATGGTGTGTTTGTGTTTTACTGAATCCAGATGTAAACTGTGCAGTCATGGCTGGCACTGTCTAGACTGCAGCGGGCCCAAGGCAAAGACTGCTGAAGCTGCAGTTGTCATGCCCAGTAAGCATAGAAGAGTGAGGAATGAGAGTGAGGACCACCCTGTCTGGCCAACAAAAACACACTAAGAAGGTCCATGTGGAAGTCAGTGAAGCCTTAATGGAGCATGATAGCCTGAGATAAGCTTCTAATCTGAATGGTCTGAGCTGGTGTTCTTCCAATTTATGAGCAGCCGCAAGGACAGCCAGTAAGGAGAGAATCGTTACGCTCTTTGCTTTTAGTGGCAAAAGCCTGACCTTGGATGACAAACCAAATAAATATCTGTCACTGTGGGGATAGACAATGACCTTTAGATCTCTGGTTGGAAAACATTTGGCTCAAAGCATTCCCATAGCACTGGCAGCAAGGGATACATGAAACAGAAGACATTTCTGGAATCAGTTGGAAAACTGTGATCATGACTCAGAGGTCCAATGTATTAGTGTTTTAGTGTGACAGTTCTGGTACCCAGTTATTGAATCCTTTTGCTTGTGGTAGTGTGAGGAAGCTGGGGAATGGTGACTGTATGTTGAAAGGGATTCTGCTCTCAACTTAGAGCTGTTTCACAGTTTTATGAGAAGTCTGTCTGAGTTCCAGGGGAAGAATCATGATGGAGGATGCTAGCTTGGCAATGTGGGGGTTATAAATTTCATAGGTAGTGTGAAAACATGCTGGCAGCAGCACTCAAGTGCTTGTACTCACTGCTTTCCTTAGCTGTTTCATCGAACAGTTTAGGCAACTCAGATGTCTCATGGTGTTCTTGCACATCTAGTGGACTTAGGAGAGATTGAGTGTTGCTCCGTGAGGCTTAGGAAATGCAGCAGCAACCACTAGATCAGCAGCTCTAGCTTTTGAGTTAGGAAACAGGGGGCTGGGGAGATGGGCTTTACAGGAGTTAGAAGTCTGAGGAAATCAGGAGCCTAAGCTAGTAGTCATCCTATGAACAGGGCTACTAGTCTGATAGGAGTCCAAGCTTGTAGTTATTCCAAAGCAGAGGTGCTTGTCTGGGGAAACCAATGGCAGTGACATGAGCTAGTGCTACACTAGCTAGACAGACTAAGATCCTAAAGCTCTGTCAGTGTTACATGTTTGTACTAGAGTGATCCAGTTAGGGCTATCACAGTTGATTACATTAGTAATTTAGTAATGTAGAAATTATTTCAATCAAATAAGCATATGCACACAATTAATAACAGTAAACATCTCATTTTTCTTCACATATAGGAAATGTTTACCATAAACATGCATACATTAATGAGATCCTGCTGATGTAGGTTTCCTCCCTTTCAGTGATGCTGAAAAAGCAACTGGGAATGCTAATAGCTTGTGTAGAATATCCTGAACATGACTTTATAATGACCTGCAGATACAGTATATTATTCAGACTGCAGAGTAATTGTATAGCTGACTCATTATATTCAATTACTTTTTTTTTTTTATCGAGCCAATGATTTTCACTGAGTAATTGTGACAGCCCTGAATCCAGTTCTAGTTCAAAGAGTTTTTATGTGAAAGCTGGGTAACATGTCATGCTACTGTGTGAGTTTGTTTATGTAAGGTCTAACCTGTACACAGGTACACAAAGAGTATCCACTGTGCCTCACACTGCCTCTGCTGGTGGTAGTCCAGTAAACCAGTTGTCCACATTTAAAAATACAATCAAAACTATGAATACAATGATTTTTATTTATTGTTTCACACACCCAAATGCACTAAATTAAACTAAACAGGACTAATTATGTTGTCTTTGTAATGATGATGTACTGATGATGCTTTCAGAAAAAACATAGTGTGTTATATTTATGTGACATAATTTGCACTATACAATAACCATAAATATGTTAATGCAGTCCAGGTCTACTCTCTATATATCCAGATATATTGTCTGACATTTGAGACCTGAAAATAGTACATTTTTGAATGAATGATTGTATGAAACTAATCTTTAACTGTGTTAATATTCTGTTTTTTGCACTGGGTAGGCAAGCACTTGTATTCTACTGACTCACAGTTTTGGGACTTGCCACTATTCTTACAATTGACCAGTACAGTGCAATGTGTATTTCACCATGCTTCCCACGATAAAGTGTGTGGATGGTATAAAAGTTGGTGGAAAATGTTAGTACTTGAAAAGTAAGAGCACCATGGTGTCTAAAAGGACTTTGTGTGATTATGTTTTATACAAAGTTCTACAGTGTCGCCACGGTGGAAGAAGTAAGAAACTCTTCGAATACAGTACCCTTTTTTTGCCCTCTTTGGAAGCATGCCCTCTGTTCATCATGCAGAAAAAAGCCAATCAGGAATGAAGTATTCAGAGCTTTTTTCTTCTTAATTCTGTAGGTTCAGAGGAACGCGGCAGAGGAATTTATTTCTGAAAAAATGTCTGTTGCTATAGCTACTGTATCCAGCCTACTGTCTAGCCTGAACATAATGAAGATGCTGAATCGGTTGTATAATAGGTTTTCTCTCAGCTCAGTCTAAGCTAGAGAGTGGCTTTTATGGTCGATAAGGCTGTGTGACACACGTGACTCTGGCTAAAGTTACTGAAGGCCACCCAAGCCCCGGCTCTTTTATTTGCACAATTACATGTCTGTATCTGCTGCCACCTATTGCATTTTGAATGGTACAACAATTTGGCCCAGTTTTTGTGACCTGGGTCTCCTTTTTCCAGACTTTTTTTTTTTTTACATGCATTCCACTGCAAATTAAAATGAGCATTCATTCCTTTCCTGTCTATGCTTTTTTCTTGCCTTCTCCCTTTTCATATCTCTCTGTCTATCTCTCTGTCTGTCTCTCTCTCATCTTGCCACTCTCAGGCTGCCTTAGTGGCAGATTTCCGGGCCTTACAGGAGCAGTTCAAAGCAGAGGGTCTGTTCCGCTCTAATCCCATGTTCTACATACTACACATTGGCCACATAATGCTCCTGGAAGCCTTGAGTGTGCTACTGCTGTGGCAGTGGGGCAACAGCTGGATTAACACAATTTTATGTATTGTGTTAATGGCCATTGCACAGGTAGGAGGAGCCCACAATACTATTTTGACATAAATCATTCTGTAAGCATGAAAACAGTGAGCAGGTATATTTTCTGAAGAAACAGTGAGTGTGCTGAGATGTTTCCTCTTTGCATGCAGTCCCAGGCTGGCTGGCTGCAGCATGATTTTGGCCACCTGTCAGTCTTCAAAAGATCTGGCTGGGATCATCTACTGCACAAGTTTGTCATTGGACACCTGAAGGTACCACACCAGTCTACAATTTCAGTACTGTTTTGAGATTTTAATTTTGGGAATCCAAGTTGTTAACCTACAAACATAAACATATATATGAATGTTGCACAAAAAGGTAAGACGTCACCACACAGTGTACCAACCTGCCAGTTTGTGTGTGTGTGTGCGTGTGCATGTGTGTGTGTATGTAGGGGGCTTCTGCAAACTGGTGGAACCATCGTCACTTTCAGCATCATGCCAAGCCCAACGTGTTCCGTAAGGACCCTGACATCAACATGCTGAAAATTCTGGTCCTGGGGAATGTACAGCCTGTGGAGGTAAACACACCACAACTGCTCTGCTGATGACTGAATTACAGAGCTTTTACACTACGTAGATTTTGTGGGATTTTGTTTAATATTCTATTCATTTTGTATTTCAGTACGGGATTAAAAAGTTGAAGCACATGCCATACAACCATCAGCACAAATACTTCTTTCTAAGTATGCCACTCATTTCTATACCATTTACAAATGGGCAAAAATGATATATAGGATTTGTATATGTTGAACCTCTCTCTCTCTCTCTCTCTCTCTCTCTCAGTTGGTCCTCCTCTGCTCCTCCCATTGTACTTTAACTTGCACATTTTGCAGACGATGATCCAGCGTCGGGATTGGGTGGTAAGTTGCCATAAGCACTTTCGCCATCATTACTATCATTACTGTGTGTTTAGAACAATAATCTGGAGAACAGCTTTTAAGTGTTGCATTTTCTTCTCTCTTTTTTTGAGGACTTTGCATGGTATCTCACCTACTATGCACGCTACTTGTATTGTTTTGTTCCCTTTTATGGATTCTTTGGGTCTCTGCTGCTTCTCAGTTGTGTGAGGTAATACTTTTTTGATCTTTTACTTTCAATTTCAGTTTTCCCCTTTGTTATACCTGTTCAGTAGTAAAACACTATATTCAATAAATAATAATAATGACTAATATTTCAGTTTGCAGAACATTTTTCTGTTTCTAAAAGACTGGGAATTTCTATGACTAAAGCTTGCTTTGACCAAATGCTAAAAGATGTTAAGGTGTTAAGACGCTGCTCCTGTGGCAAAACCAAGGTCACCTGTGCAGCACACAGCTGAATCTCTCAGTTATATCAATGCTTGTCTTGAAGTCTGAATTTGGCGGTTTAAATTTAAATTTCCCATTTAAACTAGACCGAGGAATTTATTTTAGATACAAATAAGAGCATATCACATAAAAGCCGAATGCTAGGAAACAAATGTTAGCTTGGCAGTTACATCCTGATGTCTGTATCTCATCCAAGCCAGGCAGCATATGGGTATTCTGTGTGTTTAACAATAGAGGAAACACTGATTTTATTACAGATAATGTGTATTGCAGTTATATGCATGCTAGTAAATTTAAATGTTAATTTAAAAGTAGCCCATGTTGCTGGTGTGATTTGCAGGTTTATAGAGAGTCACTGGTTTGTGTGGGTGACCCAGATGAACCATATCCCCATGGACATTGACTATGAGAAACATGATGACTGGCTCAGCATGCAGGTAAAGTGTTGGCTCAGTATCTTAAATCAATAGCCTGAGGCAGTCATGCTTGCTTCTCTAGCCCTGAATCCTTGCCAATTAGCAGGATACCAGAACATACACATGCACAGAGAGACCCTGGGGATGGACTGAGTCCCCATCATTTTTCCTTCAGTAAATGATCTACTGTAGCATTTGTCGCTATGTCTTATAGATTGTCCAGCTGTTGTTCAAGACACAGTTAAGTGTCTTGAACAACAGCAGTGTCCCCGAGGAGCATAGACACTGGGTCAGCCGGGGTTTCTCAACCCAGCAACAATCATTTGTGTGCATCCCAGTGCCCCCCAACCCAGTCCCTCATGTTCCAACTTCACCCACATTTATTACTACTACAGGTTTGGAAAAGCAAAAAAAATAAATAAATAAAATTGTAGAGACATGAAGACATACAACTTGCTCTCGCAAGCAATGACACAAGCTGTTCATAGATATGCAATATTCCTAAAATATTTTAGTCAGTACTTATATGTATGTTATGAAGAGCCTACATGGCACAGTTGTTAAGTCAGTATTAGATTTTGTAATGAATGTTTTTTTTTGTCTTTTTTAGCTGAAAGCCACCTGTAACGTTGAGCAGTCATTCTTCAATGACTGGTTTAGTGGTCACCTTAACTTCCAGATCGAGCACCAGTGAGTACAATAATTCTGTGTGGAGGCTTCAGAAAATATGTGTGTGTGTGAGTGTGTGTGTGTGTGTGTGTGTGTGTGTATGTGTGTATGTACAGGCTATGTGTAGGTCTCATATGGTGTCTCCTCTCTTTTTTCCCCCACATCAGCCTCTTCCCTATGATGCCTCGCCATAACTACATCCGTGCGGCTCCTCGAGTGCGAAAGCTGTGTGAGAAGTATGGAGTTCAGTACCAAGTGAAAGGGTTGTGGGAAGCCTGGAGTGACATTGTTAGGTAATATACAGTGTTCAATATAAAATACTACAAAAATGCTGCTTAGTGCAGATGGTGATTCCATTGCATCAGTTTTCGAATGTTAGATATACGATATTCAATAAGGGCCTTTTGACCCAGATGAAATTGTAACAGTGCTGTGGAAAAGTCTTGAGCCACCCCTAATTTCTTGATATTTTGCTTCCAAAGAGGCAGACTTTCTTGTATTTTAATGTATACAATGTATACAATGACTTTATACAATGTGACCAGTTTCAGAGGAGTGTTTTTCATTTGTTAAGCCACACAGTGACCTACATATGAATCATTCAAGCATAACAAAGCCAGTGAACTTAAGGCCTGAACCAGAGAAGTAACAGGTGCAGATGATTCCAGATGATCAGGCTTGTGATTAGTATACTGGTGGTCCTGAATGTTGAGTGGTTGGAACATCTTTGTCGTGGCAGCCTGTCACAGTAAAACATTTGTTCCCATTACTTCAATTTAATCTATTCAGTATGCCATAGATAAGACAGTTTGACAGGCATAAAATAGTATTTTTGGTTCAAAAAGACCTTTGCACAGTGCTACATGAAACATAAAATTGCAAAAATTAAAAACAGTTTTTTAAAATTGTTTACATCTCTCTACTGTCTAATCAGGGTTCTTCAACTTCAGTTGTGCAGGGAATGTATTCTTCAGTTCTGGTTTTGGAGGGCCAGTGTCTAGCACAGTTTTCCTGCTGAAACATATCTAATTCAACTGAGCTGTTAATTGCCAGGTTTACTGTTTTTAGGCGGAGAAATCAGCCAAGACACTGGTCCTCCAGGACCATAAATGAAGAATACAGTCTATTTTAAAAAAGGGGCCATGAGCTATGCAATAGAAAAAACTTTAGGTTCGCTAAAAAGAGAAAAGGTTTCACTTTTCAAATAATATTTAGGGTTCTTCCTAGATCCTAGAAGTACAGTACATATAGTGGAGGTTCTTTAAACTTTAAAAAGGTTCTTCACATTTACATCTCATTCACAAAAATGGTTCTCTAAAGAACCATCCATTGAAAGATTTTTAGAGAACCAAGTGATACTAGGGCATCACATGAACCATTTTCGGCAAGAGTGTATTTTTAAAAACAATTCTGAATTGTGACAAAATGTGAGATTTCATGATGCACTGAATCGTATCCTAAAGAACTGTAATTAAATTGGATTATTCTTAGGTCAGAGATTACACTCCACCAAACTCACCCCAACCTAAAGAATTACACAAGAAGGCTCTATATAAGCCGTTTCTTTGCAAAAGCAAAAAGTAAAAGAAATCAGTGGCTCGTTTTCAGATGATATAGCAGTAAATGCTCGGTAGCTGGTAGTACTGTGGGCTCTGCTAAACCTAAGCATTCACTTTCTTTTTTATTTTATTTCTTATCTCAGGTCTTTGAAGAAATCTGGAGAGCTGTGGATGGATGCATACCTCCACAAATAACCATTTCCTCTACCCTGCTTCGTTCAGTGAATGTTCAGATGAAAATAGTTTCCACAATCATTACTTAACAATCAAGGCATTTTTAGAATCAGCAGACTAATTTTCTGACTTTTAAGAATATCCATAGGAAAAATGTCTTAATTGTCTTCATTCAGTGTCCCTGTCATTCATTGTCAGATTACCCCAGTGTCTTCCTTTGTCCATATATGCTGGAACTAAAGTTTAATTATGGTGCTTTAGCTGTAACTGAATTGAGACCACAGGCCTCCTCTGAACAAGTGTTCTTGAATCTTTCAATACTGCAGTCAACATCAGACACACATGATTGCAGTTTGAATGCTGGATTTTACAACTGTTATAATTGTAGTTTTTTCAATAGTTTTTCACTGCTACCTTTCTGTCTTAAACGGCTTTCCTCGAAACAAGACTTGTTTTAATCAGAGTATGATTGGACAAGGTAGCGGATTGAATTGTACTGGAAGTTTCAGTAGAATTACTAATAAAATTTTAAATCATTTCAGTTTTTTGTACTCTTTTGAGTCTGGGTGTGTTGTTCATATGTAAGGAACTGTGTTTTTGTCTTTTGTCTCTTCTGACCAGTCACTAAACATGATGGAAAATCACAGAAAGAAATTTTGGAACAGAAAGTACAAATCTTTGCTTGAATAGTTCCCTGACTAATTTCCCAGCACAATGCACAGTCTCACAATGACCTTTTAACAACATTGACATTCACATAAAATAAAATAGAACACTAATTTTCAGAGGCCTCATATGCAGTAAGACAAGTATTCAGACTATTTTATGCAATATACTTACTGTGCAAAAATCCACTTTCAACTTACGCACATAATGTCTTTTGACTTTGTACTAATAAAAATGAACAAAAGAATGTATTCATAAGCATAAATAAGATGTGTTTAAAATAGGGCTGTCAGTAGATTAAAATATTTAATCGCGATTAATCGCATGTTTGCCATAGTTAACTCGCGATTAATCGCAC
>JBBPCZ010016717.1:0-34357 GCA_037974445.1 Brycinus macrolepidotus
TGTGTGTGTGTGTGTGTGTGTGTGTGTATGTGTGTGTGTGTGTGTGTGTGTGTGTGTGTGTGTGTGTGTATGTATGTTTGCAGATCATGTGATGTACGTCACAAGGTTTTGTTCTCTCCTTGGTAATAGGCTAACCACAAAAATAAAATAAAATAAATAAAATAAAAATGAATATAACTGAACAACTTGACCTAGTTTGAGAGAAATGTGAGAAATGATTTAGCATGTCATTAGCACAATGCTAAGTGGTAGTTTATTAGCTTACATTACTTTACCCTCATATCTCCAGGGCAATACTAAGAAAAGCGAACGTTTTGGTAAAAGAAGAAGGGGGAATTGTGCAAATAATACGATGTGTATTTAGCAGAACTGTCACTTTAAGACTAGAAAAATGTCCTCTGTGGACAGATCGCTCTGAGTGTGTATGACTCAGTGAATGTGCAGCATGGGCCATTCTCTGGCACAAAATCCAGGAAAGCAGTTCATCTTCTCTCTCTCTTTCTCTCTCTCTCTCTTTCTCTCTCTCTCTCTGTCTCTCTCTCATACTGTGTTAGATAATGCAGTCTATCACTGGACAGACTGGCTGTGTCTAACCGATCACACACACGGTCTCAGGAGAGTTTACACACGTCAGCACACAATACACTCACACAGTTAAACTGACTGTGACTAAAAGATTCCGGCATGTAAATGTGAGCTGAGTAGTGTGTGTGGATGTGATTTTGATGATTACTGCACTATACTGAATTAACATTAAATAAATAAATACATTAATTAATTAATTAATTAATAACACACTTTTTTTTTTTTTACAAAGAATCAGGCAAATTAAACGCAATATCAAAGACGAACAGAAAATAAAGCATTTAGTTCTAATTTGCTTTTAAAGTTCCTTTGCAAAAAAAAAGAAAAGAAAAAAGAAAATATTGCATAATTTCACAATTATTTGTTTTTGCACGATTTGTTCTGGGCTACTGTTCAGTCTGTAGTCGGTTAAACTCCCTCAGTGTTGCAATAAATCATGTTATCCACAGGGTTATGAAAGAATAATTTGATGGGAACACTTCCTTTAATGGTTAATGGACATTATCTGATTTTATTGTTACCTAATTTGCCTAATGAACATAATACAACGGTTGTCATGATGGCCGTGTGGAGGCGGTGAGTGACAGGGCTTTTCTGGCCTTTATTCATAGTGAACGGCATTGCATAACCACATACACACACACACACACACACACACACACACACTCAGGGAGAACTCTTCAGGCTAACAAACACAGCAAAGATAGCTGAGACGATAATGTATTATGTTCCTATGAGGTGATGAGATGAAGTGTTTGTGTGAGTGTGTGTGTGTGTGTGTGTGTGTGTATGCATGTGTGCAGTTTTTTATGCATGCATAAGCATCACCTATTCCAATATATAAGAGTGTATACTGAGGTTGGACTAATAGCTCCTATTATGGTGTATAGGAGCGTTTATTGAAGTTGTTTATAGTCTAATATCTCCTTGAGAACAGGAGTGTTTATTGATGTTTACAGATGCACAAAGGCCATAATGCAGACCTGAAACGGTTAAATAAAATTTAACGGCGCATGAGGGTGGGAAGGTGTCAGTACTGAACTCAGCCTCTCCACACTTTAGAAGTTTGGTTTGCGTGCACTTAAAAAAGAAAAAAAAAAAAAAGTATGTTACATATACATTTGTACCTGGTTAATAGTCAGTGTTCCTGGAGAATGATGTGCTGGGTTATAGAGATCATGCAGTAGAATCATTAGAACATATAAAACTTTACGACAGAAACCATGTCAACCCTCCATGGTCCCTCATGGTGTCTATGTCTTGAAACACCTCTTCTCACGTTTTATCTGAATGGAAAATCCCCCAGAATAACCTGCTCTCTGTTCCTAACAGCGAACAAAATCTGTTTCACGCGTTCTAGTCACATCCGAAACAGTCTGAAACGATCTGTGCCTCCACAGCCTGGAGTGACTCAGCCAAAAAAAGGCAAACACTCATTCCTCAGTGGTGCCTTATCTCAGAACCCGTCAAAGGTCGAGGACATCCAGCTTTTTGTAACATCTTTATGTATGCTAGCAGTAACTAATTAATCAAGTCATAACTCAAGTAGCTAATTGAAACATGGCAAAAATCTGTGGAAACAGCATTCATTCATTCATTTCCTGTAACCGCTTATTCCTCACTAGGGTCGCAGGTACCCGGAGCCTATCTCGGGGTCGACGGGCGTGAGGCAGAGACTCACCCTGGGTGGGGCGCCAGCCCACCGCAGGGCACACACACACACACACACACACACACACACACCATTCTGTGGAAAAAGCAGATTGTAAAATTTCAAATCCGTACCACTTTTGTGTATGAAGCAGAAGAGGAGATATTTTATTATAATTTTGATTTGATGTAAAGCCATGTTCTTCACATTTCTGCCATAAGACAAAGTCAGTGCAGACTTGAACTCTAAATGTAAATGTAAATGTAATTCCTTTACACAAATATACACACATTTTGGACCAAATCACCAAGTTACCTACTAGTCTAGCAGCTAGCTTAGTAAAAGGGCATTTTAGGTATACAGGTTTTCTTAAAGCAGAAATTTCTCAAGACAAACTAACACTTAAACTCAAAGCTTGATCAAAGTGATGATGGATAGAAAAGCAGTGACTGGAGGACTGAGAAAGTAAGACAGAGCTTAAGATCGGTCAAATTGACTACCATTTTACAGGAAGAACTGCACTGGCCTTGAATCTTTGTGTAAAACTATAGAAGCAAACTTCAGACACTAAGCATGGCTCAGACCTTCGGAAAAAAAATATGTTGCATCAGACTGATATTTTAGTATTTCAGACCCATGTTTGATAATGTAGTTTTTGCAGCAAAATGTCTGCATTTTATTCATGTAAATGTTAAACTGATCTGTAATGCATGTTCTATGAAAATCTCCTTCAGACTGAGGAACTTTCTCTCGCCAGCAGAGGAACTGTTTGTGTGTGTGTGTGTGTGTGTGTGTGTGGGTGTGAGTGCGTGTGCGCGCTAGCATGTTTGCTCACCACCGCCCGTGTAACTAGCTGAGAGAGAGAGAGAGAGAGATAGAGAGAGTGAGTGTGCGTTTGTGTGTGTGTGTGTGTGTGTGTGTGTGTGTGTGTGTTTGTGTGTAAGCGCGCATGTAAGTGTGTGAGTGGGTGTGTTTGTGTGTGTGTGTGTGTATGTGTGTTTTATCTACTGCTGATTTGTTTTCTTGTATGTCTGTTGAATTTATAATGTGACCTTGGGTTTTATTACTGTTGTTGTTGTTATAAATCATAATAAATAATCATTATTATGTCACAGTTTCTACATTTTATACATGTGTGTGTACCAGTATTGGCATTGACAGCTATGTGCATATGTGATATTGCAAAATATTTCCAAGATTTTCCATTCCCAGATTGGTGCATCCCTACACTCAAGGAATAAAATTGTTTGCATTTCGGCTGAGTCACTCCAGGCTCCAGAGGATCAGATTGATTCAGATTGTGTCGTATGTGATTGGAATGAGGGAAAGAAATTTTGTTTGCTGTCTGGAATGAAGAGCAGGCTTCCGGGTGACTTTCCATTCAGGTTTATTCAAATCACAAACTGAAAAGATGCATACCCGCTTTTCACATCTACACACACGCATTCTGTTTCTTTTTTGGACGCATATCTGAGCCACTATGTATGGAAATGCGTTCACACACACAGAAATAAACAAGTTTCTTGTTGTCTTTCTGTCTACTTTCCTCTTGCTTCTGAATGCATTTTAGGCACATATCTGAACTGCCAGGTAGGGAGATGCAGTAAAATGTTATATCGATCCCAACATAGCAACACAGGCTGCACAATACTGAATATGCTAATTCATAATGCAGTGCAGGTTACCACACCATAAAAACAAACATATACTGGATTGAAACTGTAATCAGTACATAGTAGATAAATCCTAGCGTGATACATTAATTGGACGGTATATCTATAAAAGCAAAAATATATTGTTATGAATGACCTGTGTATTAAATTATCCATTGTGTGCACTGCAAGTTTTTTGTTTTCACTTTGACCGTTGTTTATATACATCACTAAATGCAAATGTTTTTGTTTGATCTATCTATTTATCTAACTATCCATCCATCCATCTATCCATCAAGCCATCCATCCATCCACCCATCCATCTATGATCAAGAAAAATGCAATAAATTGTCCTCAAAATATCTTTAACTCTTAAGGATTTAGATACTCCAGAAATAGGATTGTCCCAACCATACATTTACAAAGTATGCACTCACTTCAATAAGCACACCTACCTTATATCTGTACCCACTGACCATTTTATCAGCTCTATTTAGGTGTCATTTACAATTACAGACTGTAGTCCATCTGTTACTCTGCTTCATTTGTTAGCCCCCTTTACCCTTTTCATAAAGGGTTAGGACTCCCACAGGCCCACCAGTGAGCAGGTATTATTTGGGTGGTGGATCTTTCTCAGCACAGCAGTGACACTGACGTGGTACTAGGTGTGTGCATGTGGTGCACAGAGCAGTGCTGTTGGAGCCTCTTTTTTGTTTGTGATAGGAAGTGGTTCGTTGGTGTTCATAATTATTTTCCATTATTATCTTATTTAAAGTGATTATTTTATGTATTTACCCTCTGAAAAAAGTCTTCAAGACTCTAGACTCGCAATTCTGTGCATGCATTCTTTGAAAAATTATGGTGGGACAAGAAAGGTACTGTATTAGTAGAAACTGTGCATGAATCCTGAACCAACAGTCTAGTCCAAACAAGAACACCTGCCCATCCAGGTGGTAGAACCTGGCACCCCAAGCCTAAATCTATAACAGCGGTAGTCCCAAAGCACCAGATGTCCAGAAATAACAATAAAAGGAACACTGTGCTGGGAAGTTCCTCTACAGCTTTGTATTCCACAAATTACAATAACTGTCTAAGTTATCCTGGCTTGCAGCAGCAAGGATCAATATCTAGTGGCACCAGCTTCATTTCAGTGCATGTGTTTAGGAGCAAGAGCAGTTTATGGTATTCTGCATGAGGAAAGAAAAATCAATTGGCCTACTGTGTGTGGCTAAATTAATAATCAAAGAGCTTTTGGTGTCCTTTGAGGAATTACTAAGAAGGGTATTGGGAGCTCTAACATCACGCAGACTGAATAACATACATGGTTACTTTTTGGTGCAAACCGAACTTTAGCAGTCTTACAGATCTAATACATCTAATCAACACCTAATTAAGTCAGCACAGCATGTTGTTTGTTCATCATTATGATAATATTGCTGTGAGCATCCTGACCAATCACAGTTGCAGATTAATTTCTGTGGGTGTTTTCATTAACCAACGTATTCTTGAAAAAAGGGATTTTGGTCAGAATAGTGTCCTTAATCAACAGTGCATTCTTAATATAGTACAAAGCATACCGCAATCACAGTGCTTGTATTTTGTCCAGTATTCAGCCCTTCACCTGATCCATATGATCAGTGTCTTACAAAGACACTGATCAGATGGTTGTGTCAGAACTGAGCTAAAGATGAACTTGGGAAAGTGATGCTATACATGCAGATTCATAGAGATAAAGTAGACAACCAACTAATATGCTAGCAGTGTTCTGCCTCTTGCAGTGGTATTGACTGGTAGTGTCCTGCCTCCTGCACTGGCCTGGTTTGTATTCCCCTGAACTGCCATTAGGTAGCAATTTCCTGTTTCCTGCACTGGCATTGGCTAGTAGCATCCTTTCTCCTGTACTGGCAAAAGCTAGTAATCTACTGTTTCCTGTGCTGCCACTAAGTAGTGGTGTCCTGTTTCCTGCACTGGCATTGGTCAGAGTCTCTTGTCTCCTCCACTGAAATTAGTAGATATGTCCTCTCTCCTACACCATCATTGGCTAGCAACTTCCTGTCTCCTTGCATTGCCAAATAATGTATTTTCTCCTGCACAGGAATTGGCTAGTAGTGTCCTGTTTCCTGCACTGCTAGTAGCTAGTAGTGTCCTGTTATCTTCACTAGCACTGGTCAGTAATGTCCTGTCTTCTGTGTAAAGACAGGCTAGAAGTATCCCTTTTCCTGCATTATGATTGGCTAGCAGTGACTTGTCTCCTTCACTGGAACTGAAGAGCAGTATACAGTTACCTGCACTGGTACTAAGTCGTAATGTCTCATCTCTTGTGCAAAAACATGCTAATAGTATCCCTTCTTCTGCCTTATGATCGGCTAGTCGTGCCCTGTCTCATGCACTGGGATGGGTTAGCAGAGTCCTGTCTCCTGCTTCTCATTGGCTAGCAGTGTCCTGTCTCCTGCTGTGGCACTGGATAACAGTGCCATGTCTTTTGCACTGGCACTGGCTAGGAATGTCCTGTATCCTGCACTGGCACTGGAAAACAGTTTCTTGTCTCCTGCACTGACACTGGCTAGTAATGCTCTCTCTCCTGCACTGGTATTGTCTAGCATTGTCCTCGGTCTTGCATTGGCATTAGTTACTAGTGCCCTATCTCCTGCAGGAGAGACAGTGACTAGGATTGATAAGGAGCATATCACCACCTGCACTGGCTAGCAATGACCTGTCTCCTGTGTAAAGTCAGTAGTTTATCCTAATCTAGGACTGGTTAAAAGTAACCAGCCTTCTGCAAGGGTTGCAAATTAGTAAACAGCTTCCTCCATTGTTATTGGATAGTAGAGTGCTGCATCCTGCTCTAGAACTGGCTAGCAGTGTCCTACCTTCTACTTTAGGATTGGCTGATACAATGTCCAGACTCCTCCTCTAACATGGGTTAGTAGTGTTGTTCCTCCTGCACTGGGATTGGCTAGCAGTTTATAGAGTAATTGCAAACCCATCTTAGTACAGAAGGCGTGGTTTGTTGAACTCCAAGAAAGAAAGAAAAAATCTCAATATGACTTCTGTTGAAGTAACACTCCTAGTGAGGCAAAGGAGAATGTAAGCAAAGGAACTGCCAGTACTGCATATGAATATAAAACAGTAACTAAGCCAGTGCAAAATTATTAAGTCTACAATGAATGCATGAAGTCTCCACATAATCGGAAACAACAATATGCAGTCATATGCCTGCTTTAACAGCAAACAAGATGCACTATTTGTATCTCTTCACTGAAATCTCTGCTGTTTCCTTGTGTGTCCACACTGTGCTCGTGTAAGGATAGAAAATGAAACATGACTTGCCTGGTAGGTGTAAAAGCGCGTGCCATTGGGCGGATGCATCTTCGGGGAGCTGCTCCCCGTGCTCATGTCTGCAAAAATCATGCTTTCTCCTCCAAGAAAAGTGTTTGCGCTTTATGCAAAGAACTGGCTTTTTGTGTAACAGAGAACGGAGGATTAAAATCCTGCTTGTGCGCTCCTGCCAATAGAGTGTAACAGAGAAAAAAGAGAGAACGAGAGAGACAGAGCGAAAGAGAGAGAGAGAGAAAGAGAGAGAAGAGAGAGTACTGAAGGAAATAAGCCACAGTAATCAAAGCCCAAAGATGTCACAGTTTCTTCTTCTCCCTCTTGTTTTTTTGGGTTTATTTCCACGTTGTTATCAAGGAGCAAAGCAAACGCACAGGAAGAAATGCACACGCTCCATGATGTGTGTTCGCCGTGCTGCACGCGTATACTGGCAGCTCAGATTGTGCTAGCGCCTCGCATCTCTCTCTCTCTCTCTCTCTCTCTCTCTCCCGTTGAGTGCGCAAGAGCTCCAGGCTGACCAATCATAAGCCTGCTCTGCTTGCTCCCACACTGCTTGACTTACTTGCATGCGACCCACTGAAAGATGGCCCAATGATCCGAAACCTTCTGCATGTCACATGCAAATTAGGGCAGGTGATGTACGACAGACGTGTACATAGTTTTGTGAGTTTTGAACAAGGTTTCATTGTCCCATATGGCAATATGAGCCACATTTCTGTTGTTGTGTCTGATTCTAATAATAGTAGCACAGAAATAGGGTGAGAGATAAATGAGTGTAAAATTCATATCGCTGCGTACAAAATCTCCAGAACAGTAGCTTTACAGGAGAAAGAAAAAGATGTTCCTAATCTTCAATGTTAGTTAATGTAACCGGATGTTTTGGGCCATTTCTATTGGTACATTCATCATTAAATTTTGACAGAGTGTAAATGTCAGCTAGAATTTTTGAATTATGTCAAAGTGGGAAAATGACAAATAAAGAAATACAAGACAATGACAATGACAACACACACATAAACAAAAACACAAATGCAGACACAAGCACATATAGAGGTACCTGATTATTACATAATTATATTTATATTTTTTGTTTTGTTTTGATGACAAAAATGACAAAAACACATACAAATGTTCTTTCTACCAAACAATGTGACTTTTATTTTAAAATGCAAATGTGGTATGGACAGAAAGTTCACAGTTGAGTGAGAAGCAATTCATATCAAACTATATCAAACACTTGTGTCATCACTGCCTAAAACTTCTAAAAGTTAAAATGCATTGTTTTTTTTAGGTATTTTTATGCTTGGCCTATTGTTCTGATGACTGGTGATGTTAACACTAACCTCATTCTTCCACCATGACTCTTGGGTTGTTAACAAAATGAGAAACATATTGATCAAGATGTTCCTGTGTTTAATAAAGAAGGGCTCTAGTTTTATCTGTTTTCACTGAAAGCCCTGGTCTTTCTGTTCTTTTTCCATTTCCCTCTACTGCTGGGCTTTTCACAGGATACAAACAGTCATTGTTGGAGAAAGTAATCAAATCTGCACAGAAGAAGGTACCCTGAGTCCATTTGGTGGAGTTTATTAAATCAAAAATGTCTGCTTGATTGGTCTTTCCTTACACACTGCTCTACTTGAGTGTGTGTAAAGGTTTGCTCCTCAAAGGTAAGCACAATGCATGAATTCAGTCATTCTTGATGACATCAAGCTCACAAAAGGGCAGATGATCTTAAGGCCATGGCTAACATGAACCTGGTAGAGAATAAAAGAAATGCCATTTTGTCATTTATCTACTGTTGGATGATCATAAGCAAGTGCATTATTCATTTCAAATAATATTTATTATGTATTTGCATGAAAGGTAATACTGTTTAGATATACCGGGTCTTCTTGTGTTAGAGATAAACATTTGTTGATGGAATGTTCGCTAGCTTCAGCTGTTCTAACGCTATAAGTTAAGACCACAGCCAAAGCTACTAGCTACTAGCATGACAGCATGGCATGGCACTACTAGGCCTTGCCAAAAACATTTTCTCCATCCTACTCCACATATATAAATAATACATAAATATGTATAGCTGTATAAATAATGCAAAATTAAAAGTATAACAATATGCTGCCTCAAGCAATATAAATAAAGCTATCCAGTGAAAGCAGCAGGGAGCAGCATTTGCCTACCTAGCAGCATTGAAATTGCTGAATTTTCTTCTTAGCCCAACCTGTTTATTTGTAAAAACAGTTTACTTACATAACAAAATACTACTATCAATCCATCTTAATGCTAATTTTGGTGGTGGACGGATTGGACAGATTTGATGGTGGACAGACAAAGGCAAACTGGATATTGCATTGCGTTCAATGGAGAGACAACAAAATTCAGCCACTGCTAGCATCAAAAGTTACGTTTTCAGTTGCAACAGTGGAATAAACTACTACTGAAAACATTAGTGTGCATTCTACAATTGTAGGGTAAAAGAAATGGCTAACACCAATACCCTGGACAAGGATAGTAATGCTATCACCATGACAACATGGCTACGTGCTGCCATTGGCTATGTTGGACTTTCCCACGCATACAAAATAAACTCCCAAGATTAATAATGCATTCTAAATGTAGTCAATAACGGGGTGTGCACAAAGATTTCCTGTAAGGTTAAATGGACTTTCTGCCAGCGGTTTGTAAAGCTAGTCCAACAGCAGCTTTGAAACTTGTGGGTGAAGCATGGACAAGTCAAATGCTTTAAATTCCTACTAATCACGAGGTCACTAACAAAAGTTTAGCAGATACAGACTGCTGAATCGTTCTAGAGCTTCAGAGACAGCAAGTCAGTGCACTCCCTCAAATGCACATAAGCTACTGTGTTACTGCTTTGCTTACACAAGATTGTGCTTCAGAGAGCCGCTTAAAATAGACAATAATGCTCCTATTGCTGCAATTAGCAGTGTGCTATGTGCAAGGAAACAGCCTTTAATGGGAAAAGTATTGCAACAAATCACCAGCTCGACTTACAGCAATGGGAGAAAATTATGCAGACTCATAATACGCAAAAGAAAGTAAAAGAGATTAGAAAGAGGGAAAAAGTATAACATGTTAGACTTCTAAAGCATAACGCTCAAAGTTGTGCCAGGAGGGAAAGACACAGCAGATGGGGCCTGCAAACAACCTGAAAAAGCCTTTACACACACACACACACACACACACACACACAAACACACACTCACACGAACATGCACACATACACGCAAGCACACACACACACACACTCCTTCCCCTGGGACAGGCCAGGAGGTTTGGACTGCTGTATTAAAACATGTCTCTTACTAACACACAAAAAAACAGCAGGATCTTCGTGCACAGATGTGTGTGTGTGATGGCTGCCTCAACTAAAGGCTAAATAGAATCAGTGTGAAGAAAGATATATATATATAAAAAAAAACACTCAGGGGACACTCAGCTTTCTTTGCTTTCAATAACATAATTTTAAAAAGATTAAATATAAAATCGAAAGTTGTTTAAATCACAGATCCTAGCAAGAAATAAAGATTCTGCTCTTCATACCTCTTACTTCATTTTTTTCTTAACTTTTTCTCTGTGTATATCTGCAAACAATTTCACACAGTGAAAAGTGAAAAATAAAAAACAGCACTGATATCCCACAGCACTCCATACAGGCAGATTTTCTAAGTTAAAGTATTACGATCAGGAGAGAAACAGTGGAACTGCTGCATCACTAGCTTGTAGGTTCAGTTAAATGTTAACATGCTGCTGTTGCTATAATGTAGGCTAATCATCATGCTGTGGGTTGTAGGATAATTAGCTGAAACTGTTCCAGCTAATTTGGAACATTTTCCTCACCTACTCCATACTAATGAGGTTTTATCGTTAAATAAGGTTGATGACAAACGCACACAGAGTTTTGTTTTTTAATTACTTAGTACTTTAGGTGTATTTAGGTGAATAAAATGCAACTGCAAACAAATAACAGTGTGTTAAGCCTCAGTGGATTATCAACTTGCATTTGTAACCCTATTTGATACAGAAAGACATACAGAAAGACAAAGAAACAGAAAGAAAGAGTGAGTAGGTTAGTATGTTGGGCCTTTGAGTGACTGTCTGTATTTGCATACGTGTGTGTGTGCGACTGTGTGAGTGTGTGTGTGTCTCTTGAGAAACCTTTCGGCACACTCTGTGTGTGTGATGCAGCAGCTGTGCACACTGACTGGCTGTAGGCCACAACAGTCCTTCAAGCTGATTGGCTGGGGAGCAGCAGCAGTGCAATCCCAGCAAGCCATGCATCACTGTACTAATCAGTGTGGTCCTCACTGTTCAGGCAGAACCACAAACCTAAACAGCTTCCCAAACACACATGCTTTAAAAAAATTCAGCTAGGACTACACAACTACTGTAGTCTACATTACTTAAAACCAAAGTGCTCAATAATTCTCTATAATGTTCATATAACTGGTGCGATCGTTCTGACAGATTGTATAATGCACTACAGGAAGTGTTAGGGCATGATACGCCATCTACTGTTTCACTTAAAAGGTGCCCTATAATGCTCTAGAATGTTCATAAGATCCACACACACATTCTGACCAACTGTAACATCTGGGTGGACTTCTACAGGAGAGTTGAGGCAATATCACCTCTATCAAGCTTGTTTGTCATTTGACCACTGTGTTTTGAGATTTTGGCCAAAATATTAGGTTGGGAACAGTGGAGTTATTTATTACACTTTTTTCAGTCAAGTCAAAGAACGTGGGTTCTCTCTTAACATCACTGTGTTTTTTTTTGTTTGTTTGTTTTGTTTTTTTCGGTCCCATGAAAGGTCGGATGCTCTTTGGCAATGTACAGTTTGGAATGACCGTGATCATTATAGCTGAAATTATTGCAAGAACAGAAATGTTAACAGCATTAACCTCAGAAAGTACCGTGTCAGAAGACATATGAATGAGACTTCAGGGATTGCTTGAAAAGGCTTTATGGTTGAAATCCATGCCTCTAAAACGCAATTAAATGAAAAGTACCAGTTTAACATCACTGGTTTACACTGTATATTCTCTGTAACTCACTAGAGTAGTCGGAGTAGGTTAGCAGAAAATGAACAATCTAACAGGCTTGCAAGTTTTTGCACGCTCATAAACATTACATTTCCAACTCAAGCGTGATCTTACATTCACAAGAGCAGCATGAGTAACTCAAACACAATACAGAAAGTCTTTTAATGAATGATTAATCTGTATACAAAGTATTAAAATGCAGACTAAAGCACAACTGCAAGACTCTGCAGACACCAATGGACGCATTGTAAAAACAAAGGGCTACTTTTTTTGTTGGGCCTCTTTTGAACAATTTTAAGTAAGAATTTCTAAATAAGCAAAACTTAAAAAAATAAAAAATAAAGGCCTGGAGGATAAATAAAATTGCTCAACTGCTTGAGTCAAACTTTCTTTTATTCTCCAGTCTTAGAGAGCCAAGTGGAATAAAATGAACCCTGGTGTGATATCAGCCATGTGAAACTGCATCTTGTTGGGCAAAACCATGAGACTTTGTTGCTTAAAGCCAACACTTTGACTAAACCCATAAATGTGCAGAGCAAAACATGGTGATCTTTTGTATTAGGCCTTACTTTGACACATCTTATCCTCAAGGGACTTCAGTAATTATATTTTATTATGCATTCTAAAAAGCCAGCCACTGAGCAGTGCTAATATGTGACTGTACTGAGGTGCAAAAAGAGAGGGGGATGGAAAGGGATTGGTAAAATCAGATAAGAGTTCCTCATTGGAACTGGCAACACAGAAGTAGTAACTGATCCACAAAGTAGTGAGACAAGATTAAACACCACACACATGTCTGGCGCACATATCAGCACCAACACTCACTGAAGCATTCTGAACTAAATAAGCTCTGTGAATCTGATCAAACATCAACTTCATCTAATAAATATCATTAATCTCCATCAAACACTACCATTCTCAAACACTAGCATTCTCGAACAAAAACATCATACTCCAGCAAACACCAACATCATCCAATAAACATCATCATTCTCCATTAAATACTAGCATTGTTCACCAAACAACATCATTTTTCCAACAAACATCCTGGTGCCCCAACAAACTTCATTCTCTTCCAGTATCCACCACCTTTCCCCAGTAAATGCTACCATGCTCCTATAAACGCCATCACTGTCCACCAAACATTACCATTCTCCAGCATATTCTCACCCAAGAATATTCTCACCCAACCACCAACATTCACCAATAAATACCAACATTTTCCAATAAATACCAACATTCTCCAATAAACAGCATTTTCTCCATCAAACACCATAATCCTCCAAGAAACAACAAAATACACCTTACCTTTATGTCTGTAATACTCTTCACTCTCCAACTGTTTCAAAAAAGGCTGTGCCACAGACTGTTCATGCACACACCTTGTTCTTTTCTGCTGATCCATAAAACTACATGCTAAAGCACTGTGTTCTTTTTCAACATGCTGTCATTCACGTGGATTCCATTTTACATATGATCTTGGGTATGGATTTTATATCAATCTTTGGTCCAAAGTCAGGCAGAATAGTGATGAAAAAAACAGTCTGCTACTGGCACAGGATTCACCTTAGCAGTAATGCGCAAAGCTTGGGAGAGTACACATTTCCATACCATAAATGCAATATCATACACATTTCACAACTCATGCATACAAAGGTGCATATGTATGAATGTATGAATTTCAATGCTGAGACCAACAAAGAAAATAAATAAGAGGTTTGGTTTATGTACATGTGTATGTGTGTGGGATTGTATATGTAAGCTAGCCTGGCCACATTTGATCAATAAACCCTGTGGAAATGGGTAACCTGGACTGTGTATTTGCATTTTTATGCAAAGTACAGTATACATTGTTAGTGAAGCTTCACCATTATGCATGATACACATCTATACAGCAATGCCAAAACATCTATCTGCAAAAAAAAAAAAAAAAAAAAAACCTGTTCAAAACCTTCATTAAGTAATCCCCTGTATTACTGGTTCCCAACCAGTTGTGGCAGCCACTGCACATTGTAGTGTTTTCCCTGTTCCAAACACACCTGATCCGACTAATTAATCGTACACAAAATGTACCCCCTTGACAAAGGTAGCCTTAGTGGTCAACAAAACAAAACCCTCTCCTCGACCAACAAAAAGAAAATGGTCACAAGGGCTGGCAAAACAATCCCCCCTCCCCCCACTGCCACTTCCCCACACCAAGCCTCCCAATCCACCGGAAACTCTAAATCACTGTTCTACATAACTGATATTTTATCAATCAAATCAAGTAGCTTATCATCGCCGTCCATAATCTTGGGACGTAAGGGCACTGGAGGTGCTGCAGTAACCCCTGTTGGCACTGCAGTTGGCACTACACAACCAAAATATGATGCTTAGTGAATCTAAATCAAATCTCACTCCACCCAGCCACCCCCTCAGACCCCAGATACACATTTTTATGTCTCCAATCCAACTCTTTAGAGAACCAAAAAATGGTTCTTCGTTGGCATCACTTGAAAAGACTCCTTTTTGACAACTTTTAGAAGTTTTAGAAGTTTAAAGATTCCTGTACTCTACTTAACCTAACCCTAACCTTCACCTCAGCAACCAAACGATCACCTTTGGCCTTTTGCTGCTTCTAAAGAAAGCTGCAGTTTGGGGTGGGAGCATTCTTCATTGAGAGCTGCCACAAAATGCTCATGTTTTCACCAACTCAGGAAGCTAAATACACACAAACACACACATTTTCCTATAACCAGGAGACATGAAATAATCATATTCCTCATCATTCACTGTTACATCAATTTTGCAATTCCACTATAAAGAGTGAATGTCAAGAACCTGTGTTTTCATTTCTTAGGAAAATTACCTCCTGCATATTACTGCCCTAAAGCAATCAATTACCTGGAAAATAAGCTACTAGCTTTAAATCAAGCGCTTCAACATCTCTGTCTATAAAATAAAATAATCTAGCTTGCTTGTCAGAGAGCAGTGATTAGGTTTAAATATACTAAAAGCTTTTCTCATACATTCAGCACTTACACAATTCTGTCTGAGACCACTCAAGCCATGAAAAAAAACACTCACAAAGATGACGAGAGAGTAGGATATGATAACTCTGTAATGAGCTTTCATTTTATGATAAGCAAAAGAATAAACTCTGTGACTGTGTGTGTGTGTGTGTTTGAGTCTATTAAGTGTCCATGTCATCCCCCAAATCAAGTACTTTCTTTCTCTAAAGTCATTTTTCCACCTCTCTCTCTCTCTCTCTGGGTCTAAACTGCAAGTGTGTTATATATTTGATTTATCTTTGGTAGAAGTAGTTTATCTAACAAACTCAAACACCCACCGCTGCTGGGAGCCAATTCACAATACAGCTATAAATACATATTTTCAGTGTTTGTATGTGCACAAATAAGACACTGAGAAAGGTCCTGCTTGGAGGTCTTATAGCCTCAAGTAGCAAATTATACAGGATCTTCCTTCATTAGGGACACTTACACCAATACTTATATTTGCAGGCATTAAAATGCACATGCACAGTCATGTAACTGTAATATGAAAGTACAATGGGAAATATCAAGCATCAGCTAGAGGGGCATAAACCTCCCCTGAAGTGTGCAGCAATGGAGTAATGTTCCCTGGAATAATGAAGACCCATCAAATAAGCTGGAGTGATGAAGCTTCACCGAACACCTTTGGGATGAATTTGAATGATGAAGCTCCACTGAACATTGCTGAGATAAGTTCGAAAAATGAAGCTGTACTGAACATCTTTGGCATGAGGTTTGGTATTAACCACCTCTGGAATGAGCTGTAGAGATAAAGCTCCACTGAACACCTCGAGTACAAGTCAGAGTGATGAAGCTCCACTGAACACCTCTGGCACGAACCGAAGCGTTAAATCCCCATTATATACCTCTGAGTAACCAATCCCTCCACACTCTTAGAGCTGTCATAGTTATAGCACCATTATATGATGTGTAGTTCATTTAACTTTAAAAGATTCTTTAAAAGATTTACAAAAAGAAAAACTATCTTTATAGTTCTTCCATCTTGCTCTTGTTCTTGTATTCTTGCTACAATGAAGGCTCTTGAGGGAAACTTCCTAACTTGTTTTTGTTTTTGTTAGTTTGCGTTTTTAGATTTCTTGTGAGCTCTGTTCAGTGTAGTCTGCTGAAGGTATTACTTTAAAAAGCCATTTAAAAGCTGTATTTGAATGAGAAGCTGTCACACGCACCAGATCGTGACGTGCACGGGATTCCGGAAATGACGCACATCACAGGGTATTTAAACGGCATGGTGGCAGTTTAACATCGCTCAGTCATTGAGTCAAGTTTCCGGGCCAGCTCACCAAGTGTATTTGGTAACGAGAGTAACCCGGGTTCATTCATCTCTTTTCTTATCTACCTTTTGCTGTGTGTGTGTGTGTGAGAACGCTGATTCCGGTGGGAATCTTAACTCTACTTCTAGAGAGTTCTCTTATCAAAGCGCGTGGTCTGCCAACTCACTTCGCCTCTGTCTGCGATTGGGTTCATCCACCACGCTACACTGGTCTGACCGTGGTTTCAGCTCATCTCTCGTCTGCTCCGTGACAGAAGCTGTATCAGATTCTGGTAACTTTTAGTGCATGGCAGCTGGGCTTCAGCCTGCACTGCTACTGATGGTTATTAGTGGTCAAACTAGCAAAATGTGTTAATACTGCACAGAAATTCAGTGGTGTTAATCATTTATCACTTTGATACGTTATCAGTGCATTAACTTTAACACCCATGTACGTTATACATGTATCTGAAACTAAACAGTGAAACCTTTGAACAGTAGTAAATTTCCCAGTTTTCTCAAATATTCATTACAATATTCATAGATCATTACACCCGTAGCACACATTACATTCAAAATCAAAAGAATAATTTCAGCATACTGAATTATGAAGGTGTAGGATCAGTGGTGTTGTGTCTATCCTGCAAAAGCTTCTGTAGGAACGCTGGTATGGGTGTGTGTGTGCTGTGAATATGTATGAAGCTCCTGTCATGATTCAAAAGAGACTGAAACACAAGACACAGGATAACAGCAGGATACACACACTCAGGGGACATCACACACAAACACGCTCATAACACAGAGCTCGTGATAAACTGAAGTCAAGGAGAAGGAGGCAAACAAAGCGGTGGTGGTGAAGTTCATATTCAGTTTACACAGTAAACACACATACACACACTCACAGCCTAAGGTAAATCCCTTATGACCATCTCACACACACACACACACACATTGAAATTTAAAATTAGCTCTGGGCTCCTCAACTATTCCTGCTGTTCGTTTATGACAAAGAAAAGAGGAATGAGGGAGAGACAGAGAGTGAGAGAGAGAGAGAGGAAAAAAGATGAGGGAGGAAGAGGACAGAGACAGAGAGGGACAGAGAGAGAGAGAATACTTTGTAAAAAAAGATATATTAAGAAACCAGAAAGCCATGCACAATATTTATCTTCTTAACTTCAAAACTGAATGCTCTTTTTTTTTTACACAAAGCTGGATGGTGGCGATGGGAGAACTGATCTTGGCAACAAACTTACGAAAATGTATTCAAAAGAAAAAGCTGAAGTTCTGTTAGGGACGTCACAGAAACGACCCTGATATGCAAATGTGCAGGGTAATAGCATTAACACAAGATAAAACATATACTTGAAGGTATATTGTCGCCGTTGGGACAGAACCTTGGAACCTCTCCATTTTGCTCTTTTTTTCACAATTGAATTAACGTAACAGACATGGTCAAGAATAATCTGTAATAAAATATGTTTACATGAACTTACTTTGGAAAGTAAGGATATTTTCCTTCACCTGATTACTAATTCCCATTATGGAAACAGAAAGTTTTGTTCTGGCAACGATGGTGTGATAAAAGAAAAGCTTATCTAGACTGATCCCCAAGAGATCGAACAGTAACACAAATGTTCTTTAAATCCAGATTTAAGACATACTTGTTCTATCTTACATCTGCACAGCGTTACTATAAAAGATACATAATCCAAAGACAACAGATCCTCTCCTTTTCTCTTTTCTTGACTCTTAGATCTCAGCCTGGATCTTTGCATGTTTGAATGACATTTCATCCTCAATGACAACACATGACCTGGAACTAAATCCCAGAAAAACAGAGCTCCTGTACATCCCAGGTGAATCATCCCCAAGACCTGAACGTGTCATCCCTTTTGAGAATGTTGTCATCACTCCCACAATGGAAGCACAAAATCTAGGTGTTATTTTAGATAAGGGTCTCTCTTTTGCATCTTACACTAATAACCTTTCCTAAACATACAGATCTGTTCTTATTAACATCAGACAACCTCTGGTGCTTCTCAGACCCTCGTCCAGTCACTTGTCATCTCCAGACTGGACTGGCTGGCCTTCCTCTGAAGAACACAAGACAAATTCTCACACTCCACTATTCCAAACCCTTCACTGGTTTCCAATGGCTGCCTGCATTAGATTTAAAACTCAAATGCTCGCCTACAAAGCTAAAAATAGTCCAACTCCATCTTGCCTATCAGCACTGACGAGACCACGGGTCACAGCGCGCCCTCTTAGAGCATCAAGCACTGCCCGAATTGACACCCTCCCTTTTCAAAAGCAAAAGACATGCATCAAGACTCTTCTCAGGTTTGGCACCTAAGTGGTGGAAGGAACTTCCCGAGACCATTAGAACTGCAGAGTCCCTGGCTGTCTTCAAACGACAACTGAAGACCCACCTTTTAAATGACCATTTACATGTGTAATCTGCCAGGGCCCTGGCAGAGTATTAACTTCAACTCTGATAGAATCTTAGTTTGCCAGCAGCCGTACGTCCCTCTAGATAAGAGCTTCTGCCAAATACTGTAAGTGTAAACGTGATGTAGTAACACGGCTCTACCTGCATATTTTATAGCAAAAATGTATAAAGCATGTTGATAATGAGGCCAACACGTTCATGATATATTTAAATATATCAGAGAATGTCAGAATATTTGTTGAATTTGTATGAGAGCCAGCCAGTGTGCGAGCAGAGTGAAGAAAGAAAATACAGGCTGCTCCTCCTACTGTGACTCCAAGGAGCCCTGGTGGGTTTGTGTATTTGTGTGTACATGTGTGTTTGAACCTGAAGCAAAGATCAGATATCAAACAGCCGAGGAAGCACAGCTACTTTTCTTGAGTTTCTCACACCCTGAGAATGATCTCCCCTCCGCACACGCTCTGACAGCAGACGCTGACAGGGTTTTGAAGACCGTGCCGGTCTCTAGCCTGCTGAGCATAAGACGGGGTACACATTCTGAAGCAGAGTCAATGTCAGGGAGGAGAAAGAAAAAGCGGATGAGGGTTTCTGGCACAAAAGTGCCACTGTCAGAAAAGGAGCTTTTACCAGAATTTATGCTGACGTGCCAAGAGAAAGCCCTTGTACATCTTATATTTGGCAAACAAAAACGATTCTGATTCTCTTTTCAAATTCAGAGACCAAAAGACGTTGCAGCATGTGGCTATTCACTTTTTGTTGGAGCCAGACAGTCGCTCACACACAACTGTTTAGAACTATAGTACATGAAGCCATGGTGCACAGTAACTGGTAGGCTATATTATACTATTATGGCTACCAGTCACTGTTGTTTTTTAAAGCTTTCCTAAATCTTAAATATTCAGTTAAAACATCTGTTAATAGTGTTTGAGCTCCTCTGATGGGTGGTCTACAACCTTGAGTGCTAACATAATAAAATCCAGTACAACTGGTATAAAGTAAATAGTCACGTGTGAACACACCACAGCACAGTACACAGTGTGAACAACATGAAATTCTTTCTCTGCATTTAACCCATTCACCAAGCGAAGCAGTGGGCAGCCGGAAGCGCAGCGCTCAGGGAGCAGTGTGTGGGGACGGTTCTTTGTTCAAGGGTATTCAAACCCACCACCTTCTGATCGCAAGGGCAACTCCCTAACCACCAGGCCACCAGCTGCCCCAAAAGACCATGCATTTTCTTTTGAACACAGCTAAAGGGAGAACAATGTACATACAGATCTATTTAACTACTTAATTAAATTTTGTTCTTTAAGAAGCTGGGTTACTTTTAATGGAAAACAAAGCTAGATTCCCTGACATGAATTAAGGGTAGTCTTTAACTAAAGGTGAATTCCCATGGGAAAATCTGTTTAGTCCACAATTAGCCTTAATCTGGGTCTGGGAAACGGGTCCATAGTGTAAGCAATATTACAAAATAAATCTAATTTGCAATACAGTTCTTTATTTGAATAATGTTTTGTCTTTTTGTCTTACTGTTTTGTTTGGACACCTCTGCACCAAACAATTATATAAAATTCTATTCTCCTGGCATAATTAGCATTACAGAATGGTGGCAAAATCCCATTCAACAAAGCTCTAGTGCACAACTCAGTTTTTGTTAACATATCTAAATCATTCACACTGGGCCACAATGTTTGTTTAGCATGGCTAACTAATGATGAGTTCCCAGATTTAAACTGCCATGCTACTGAGCTAGACTGCCTTTTTGTAGCCATTTGAAACTAGGCAGGTTAGAAACGACAGTAACAGATATTGCTGTGGTTCGCTTGACTATTCCCTAAAAGTCCGCTTAGTTATGTGACAAAAAAAATCTATCGAATCTATCCAGGAGTGTGATCACACATTCAAAATACAGGCATATGCAAAAGTCTGAACACCCCCGGTCATATATATAGGCCATATTTTATGTCTTCACATTTTATGGCATATTTTACTTTTTCTCAGTATGTTACATTCAGCAAACGCACAGCAATTATTCATTAAAGTGTGCAGATGTGTATTCACTGTAGAAGATGAGTTTGATTTTTAGAATTTAAAAAAAATATCATTTATTTATAGAGGGGTGCCCAAACTTTTGCATACAACTGTAAATCCTCTGGCAGCCAAAAAGAATGGCTTATATGCAACTATGCTATAGATGTGTGGTCAGTCTGTTTATTCTGTTAACAAAACAAAAGGAGATCCACAACAAACTATGGGTGTTCCAACATCAACAGGAAATTCAGAAACCTTTACAACCCACTGGGATCTTGTGGGGATACATTATGGGATGTGTGGAGAAGAAAAATCTGATCACTATGCTGCTGCGAACAGCAATGAACAATGTGTGGGAAGCAGTTCCTTTAAAGAATCTCCAACTTGGTTCTGCAGAGAAGTTGTTTTTTCTTCATACTGCCATGATTCAACAAACTTCCTTGCCTAAAACTAAATAAAACTTAAAAAAGTACAGGGCAGCATCTTGTCTTTCATTTCAAAGTTTTTTTCCCTACAAAGCACCTTCAATACTCTTCGTTCTGGCACATCAGTGTGGGTGCAAGCAGACCTCATTAGAGAAATTCACATAATGAGTGACTCATCAGATCACAGTGCTATCTATACCCACCCATTTCAGCATTACTCCCACACTCACTTACAGCTCAAACTCTCACTGTAGTGACAGAAGACACAAACAGCAATTCCAGATACAGACATTTGTCCTTTAACCTTCAGAAGTCACGGTTATATTCAGTAATAAAAAAAAGCATTCTGTCATTTGATGTGAGTCATTTCTCTCTTGTAGTACATTGAAACAAGCAGAAAAGTTGGAAAGTGTAGGTCTGTTGCACTAGTTATGTGTATATTTGTACTTAAGTTTGTACTATGATATTAATACTAGTTACTTTCAAACTGTCTTATAACTAAATTCAGTAACATCACTGATTGGTAAGTCATGACTTAACAAGAATCACTTAATCAATGCCTAAACAGTTACATGCTGTCATGGAAACAGAAGCTTGAACTGTTTTTTTGCCAATATAGAAGAGAACGTGTGCACTGTTTGTACAATTGAGTCAAATGAAATTAATGTAAACATTTAATTTAATGGTCATTGTTAGCTTGTTTTCCTGGTATTTCCTCGCTCCTGAAAGTGAAAAAGCAGCATCAGTTTAAGCTGGAAATTTCTGCCAAGAAACTGGCACTGGTGGCTGGGAAAAAGGGCAACATGTATGTGAACTGAAGTATGGATCAGGATAATGCAGGTAGGTACTATACAAATTGTCAGAAAAAAAAACATATTTACCTTATCATTTCTCTCTCTCTCTCTCTCTCTCTCTCTCTCTCTCGCTTTGTCTCTCTTTTTATGCACATGCACAAATTATTCCGTGCTGTTTCCTGTTGTTGGCTTTTAGACACATATAAGCAGTCACATTTTACACAAAAGAGATTTTGTACCAAAATTTCAGACACTCTCAGAACTTTATTTTAGGCTGTCTTTAGTCACAAAAAGCTGTAAAAGGCCAATTTTCAACAAACATGTGAACTGGTTCTAATGTTCAAATTACTTCATGGACTGTAACAAACACGAATACTGGAAATTAGCCTGCATCGCAACTGGCACTTCTTTCATATTTTTGACATTAAAACAAACTCAAATCTGTCAACACAGAATGCATATCATATGCTACATTATTAACTAATGCAATTAATTAGGAAACTATATATTTAGTTATGCAATTACATGTAAATAATTAAGTAATGTAAATTGAATGTATTACAAAACAACAACAGATGAAATTTTGAACAGAGAGGTCAGAGTTGAGGAAAGAGAGACAGCCAGTATTTGGGTCATTTAATGTACAATAATGTAAGTAACTTTAAATGTGCAAAATGATATTCATATATAAGTCTGTCATCAAAAAAAAAAAAAAAACTCAGGTTAATGGAGAAAAGTGAGGCAAATTCTAAGAAATTAAGACAGACAGATGTTTTCAGTGAGCACATATAGGCCAGGCCAGCAATCAACTTCTACTGGAAGAAGAAAACAAAATGCTTCTCAGTAAATCAGGTCTCTATGAGGCATTCATGAAACACATGAACTGAAAAGCCAGCTAACATGTTGCACTGATGGGATAAAAGCTTTTTTTCTGAGGGTTTTATTCTCATCCCGTGTGAAACTTTATGAAGAAATGTGGAGGCAGCTCTCATAAGAAGTAAACTGGCTCTAAATTGACGCCATCCATCTTCACTACAGTACCAACAGCTCCCTGTTTCCATGGCAGCCTCTCCTCATCGCTGTTACGTTCTTTTGCAGGGTGTAAGTCATCAGTCTTGTGCTGATGCTGAGAGCACAACGAACTCATAACTTTCTCATTAATGCCTTCAGAGCAATGATAAACGCTACAGTGTTCAAATCAGCACCTCAAGAGCAGGACCCCAGCAGCTTTTCTTCAGGATTCTAAGCTTTCTTTTGACAAAACAACTGTCCAAATTACTCTGAAAAGCAGGTTAGATGTTCGGACTGCTTTGGGGCTGCAGACTAAATACATGACATGGGTTGAGACTTGCTCTCGTCCTAGCGAGTAAAAGTAGCCGTTTCAGATGAAGTTTCCACTGAGCTTCCAAAGTTTTCTCATTCAGTTTAACTTCAAGTGCTAACCTATGTAGCTTAAAACCTAAAGGTGAGTTTTCCACTTTATTCGGATCCCTTTGAATTTCCACTCATTAACCACTTTAAGAACCCTTAGGGACACACCTAAGTGTATAATTACAGAATGTCATCCATCTGTTGCTGCACAATTTACCCCAATCATCGCTGGTACAGGTGTATCAGGAACAGGGGTGTTTTTGCACACATCAGTGTCGCTGCCAAGTTGACAGCGGTCCAGCACCCAAACATATCCAGCCAAGAGCAGCTCTGTGTTTGGAAACTGACCACTGATGAATGGCTACAGGATGATTAACACAAATTGGGCTTCAACAGACGGGATACAGTCTCTAACTCTACAACAAGTGGAGCTACTACGGCAATCTCAGTACCAATTAGCATTGTGCAAACTGCATCGCTATGTCAAATAGATCATTTCAAACAAACCTGCTAATGTGGTTTCTGATATTGTATGACACTGTTATCTACAAGAAAAGTATGTAGCACAGCTTAAAACAGCAGTGGCAGACATATTGAAGCCTGAATTTTATATGACGGAAACTTCAAGCACGTCTAGACCGATCAACTACACGTGGATTAAGCTGAAATTTGTTTTTCCTTTTAAGGCATATAGTAAACACACCCCTGCTTAATAGACTGGAATCTAATAAAATCAATATAAGAAAGCTTTAGCAAAGAAATCTAATACCCCTCTCTCAAGACTGTAACAGTGATGTGATCATTTAGCTTGATTAACAGCGTTATAGCATCTGGGGCAACACCCCATTCAGTGATAAGATATGATTTATGGTTCTGAATTAGCCCTGCCACCAAAAACCCATTTATAATCATCGCAGGTAATATAGACAAAACACAAAAATAAGAGGATTTTGATGATTTGATGAGGACAAGCTATTAGTTCTAATTTCATTCACATGCGCCAGTGAATGCTCAGCAGTGTCAAAGTATGACAGTAAAGGCCATTCAATGTTGTTGCAGCATGACTGGGTATACCAGGCTCAGTGATGCTGGAGAGGTATGTAGAACTACATTTCATGTCTCATACTGCCCTCTGCTGTCATCTTATGATAACTTAATACAAAGCTGCCCTAAAAGCTCACTTCGGGCTTATTCACACATATCAACAAGCACTGAGAATTTGTTTGTGATTGGACACAATTTACAACTTTCAGTGTAACATGAAAGATCACAAACTCAGGTCCTGGCATACAGTTAGAGACTGTAGGCCATCTGTTAATGCACAGTTTGTGTTAGTCATCTTCTGGACCTTCATCAGTATTCAGATTCTGAATGGAAACACTGGTCTCAGATCACAGTTCTTATCTTTTTTGATAAGGCCAATAATCTAATGCTAATTCTAAATGTGCTGGATTACACATTGGGACTATACCTTTCCAAATTGTGCTACAATACCACATTGTGGTACCTCATAAAAATAATCTATGACAATTTAGGCATTAATAAAGTATCTGACTAATATCAATGAATCAAATTGTTGCAATAAACTGCAATACCCTAGATGTTTGGGGGGGGAAAAGAATTTTGTACTTTCCTGTTTGGACACAAGAGGGCAGAGTAGCATTACAGTGGACAGTGCTTGAGTCCAAAAGCGAACAGTGCTGTGTACAGTGTAGACCAAACACTCACGTAGACATAATCTTATATAATACTCATAATCTTAAGCAGCTGTAAACTACATATAACCCACATTTTAAAAAAAAAAAGGTGTCACATAGGGCTCTTTGACTAGTGCCATAAAGAAAGTTTTAAGTTTCCTAAAAAACATTTTTGTAAATGGGATATATGATTATGAAATGGTTCTTTTATGGCATCACACAAAGAACCTTTTCTGGCACCTCTGCTTTCAAGAGTGTATATTTTGAAGTTAATTGAAAACAAAAACAGAAAAACAGAGTCCAGTTCACATTCACATTTGTTCTGTACTTTAAGTTAGGAACCATCGCTATGACCTGTTATATGGTCATATAAGTTATTTTCCACAACACAGAGGAGCATTTAAACTACGGTATACGTGTGTGTGTGTGTGTGTGTGTGTGTGTGTGTGTGTGTGTTTATTATTCTTGCCTATATCATACACATCGCTTCGCTCGAGTTCCAGCAGAGAAGTATAAAGTAGGTCTGTTTCTTACCTTTTTCCAGAGAGAAAGAGTGAAGAATGGCCATCACAATACAATCCATTTAGGGAAGACGATAATATGGTGAGAAATAAAGAAAAAAACAAAAACAAAATATGAATCGCATGATCATATATATACTGTAAATTACAGAACACAACTGCAATAGATTACTAGAACATTTGCTCATGTGGCACTAAGGAATGAATTCCCTTAAGATCTTTAGCATTTGTATGTGTGAGGCTGTGAATCCACCTGTAGATCATCAACAATCATTTTTCATTCTGCATTTACAGCATGCAACTAATTAGTTAAAATCTATAAAGGTGCAGAGAAGTAAAATCATTTCATATATTTATCTGCAACACTTTTAAAACAATTTTATTGAAAAAAGTGAAACATTTCAACAATCGAGTGTATGTAAAACCAATCTCAGTTTTAAAGGTGTTCAAATTATCAAAAATGAACTGATTAAACTAAAGATTTACCAGAAGAAAACACAGGTACATTCACTTAAGATGAGTTCTCCCATAGGTCTACCATATTCTGTGCAGTCAGGGTTGGGATTTCTTATCAATTATTCGATAATTATCGGTAATCACTAGGGATGCTCCGATCAGGATTTTTGCCACCGATACCAAGTACCGATTTTTTGTCATGGTGATCGGCCGATAACAATGCCGATTCTGATTGAGGTTTGTTGTATTAAATGTTTTGGACAATGCGCCTCCACGTGAGATTTCTTTGGAACATAATCGGCAAATAGTGAATTTTTCATTGTTTCTCGAAACGTTGTAGTAATTCCACACCGGCGATGACATGACTGCGGCGCCAAAACATTTACGTCTCCACTCGTCGTGTACGCCCTCACGCATTGATGTCATCAATTGTGATCGGTTCCTAAGATCGGCCAGGTTTAACGAGTACCGATCGAGTCATAAAATGTGATTATCGGCCGATACCGATCTTCGGCTGATCGATCGGAGCATCACTAGTAACCACCATGAAATCGATAAGTGGAATTTAACTTTTTTCACTTTAGTAAGCATGAGGGTTCTGTGCACGTCAGTGCATATTCCTGTGAATAACTATGACAGGGCAAACAGGGAAAACTCCATCACAACAGTGTCTTTCATTCTTAATGTTATTTAAATGTTCACACCAATTCCTTTTTTCTACAGATGTAAAAAGCGAATGCCTGTTTTTCAATACACTGAACCGTCAACAGGCTTTTATTAAATACTCTTGCACAAAAAGAGAAAGGAAAAGAAAACATAGATCTATAGATCAGTCTCAATGAATTTATATTTTTCTCAGCTCAAAGAAACACCGCTAAATAAGAGACAACTACCAAAACAGTTCATCACAGGCTCACAGCTAAAGCTCTACACCAGGGTTGTGTGTTAGGAGGAGTCAGACATTTCTCCTCGAAGCTCTGATCACAAAAGGTAGCGAACAAAACACAAGCACTGTTTGTACATTGTGTTTACAAAATTACTAGCAAAAATGTGGACTAATGGGGTGTCAATAAAAAGCTTAGGATCTGTACTTTTGACTGAGGTATGGACTGCACTGCTTCATGCTTCACAGTACATCTAGACTGATCAGTTCTATCAACCTTTTAAAACTCAGTTCCAGTTTTACCAAGGTCGATCCTCGAGGATCAGTTTTCGGTCCCCCTGCAATTCTCAAAAAATGCCCCACCACTCAGTTCAGTGATTATTTTGCAAACATATTCATATCATTGTACTGAAAATGGCACTCAAATCTATATCTGCTTGAGATCACCTATCACACATTTATCCCTGGTTATTTCTACTGTGACAAGACATGACAAATCCTCATTGATCTAATCTGCAAAACACTTTTGTATGTTTTCTCTGTGTAACTACACCACTCAAGCCTTCATGCCAATTACTCATTAACAACCACTGTCTTTGGTTGAGGCACTCCCTCTGAAACTCTCTTATACCACCACATGTTAAACAGAAAGGCAAGCAGCATCTTCAGAAGCCCACATTCAAATACAACACACACACCTTGGTGTTTCTATTAACCGTAATTAAGAAATTTAGTCATCTTGTTCTCTTTTAAATGCATGTGGTAAAAGAATGCTTTTCACTAAAGCAATGAGGAATGCAGGGGCATTCCAACTAATGTAAGGCCCATGTAAGGCAAGTAGGTTTATTGTCACTTCAACCATCTACACAGTACACAGTGAAAACAAACAACCCTCCTCCAGGACCATGGTGTAACATAAAACAACACAAGACTACATGCGTGCAAACAGGACTACACAGCGTCCAAACAGAAAGCCCAAAACTTTAAAACACAACAGCAAACAATACACTATTACAGGACAGGACGACATACAGTGCAGAAGACAAAAAAGCAGTGACAGCACAAAGTGTGACTGGATACAGTATTGATAGATACTGTATTAGATACTGTATTCTAGCAGTCAAAAACTTAAACGTGCAAAAATTGCAAATATTTACAAAATAGGGAATGACAATAATAGTCGTTGTGTTCCATGTTGCATTTTTGCACACATAACTCTCTGCTCCTACAGTATCTGTCATAATACTGTATTCATTCAACGTAGTACTAAAGCTGTCAACTGCACTAACTGTTATCTTGTTCCTCTTATGTTATTCTTGCACTCTCTTTTGTCCTGTCTGCACTTCTGTTCTTGTGTTCTGTTTTGGAGGAACGTTGTTTCATTTCACTGTGTACTATGTATATGGTTGAAATGACGATAAACCTACTTGACTTGACTTGTACAGCAAATATTGTGCAAAGACTGCCAAAAAATAGCACTAACAGGATTTTAAAAAATGTAACAGTATATAAATAAAGGAAACGATAGGGTGTGACATTGGCAATTTGAGCCAGCACAGTTTTGTGATCTCCCTGCTCGCTAGTAGGCATTTCAAATTGCAGAATCATTTAATTGGGTGTGTTTAGACTAAAGAAAACAGTGCTGGACAGTCCTCTAGGACTAGAATGAAATGTCCCTGAATTAATGGAAGTTAACAGAAGCTGACACTTGCTGATGTAGCACCGGACACTGTGCAACACACAACGGACAAAAGCACAGACAAAATACTTAAAGACCCCGGCAACTTCTGTTTTTAGCTATGTGCCATAGGTTTGTCCATTTTTAGAGATAATATGTCATATACAGTAGATAACAGTGTGTCTTTTGTCATAAAAGTACTATGCCATGCAGCAGGTGGCAGCACCACCACAAATGGACAATGCAAGTGCACCATCAGAAAAGAAAAGGGGGATGTGGTCACTAAGGTGATAGAGAGTGGATGTAATATCTTTAATTGTTCATCCTTGTTTTCCTCTCTTTGCCTCCTTACCTCACATCAAAGCTCCTCCTTCTAAGAACATTAAGAAGAATGCAAGGATTAGAAGCAATAACAGAGGAACACATGGTAAATGTGCTTCTCAAATATGAAATTCCCCACTCAAACATCACTCTCACAGACCTGTCAACAATGAGCATGTGAATTCTATTATCAGCTGACTTTACACATAGGAAAGCGCATCAACAAATCAAATAACTTCAGCTATCCTTTGGAAGTGCCATCATTTTAACTGTAATAATACATCTTCCATATAGGATGCATATGTATTTCCTTGCTCTGCAAGCCTCCTCTCCACTTCCTCCTCTATTCCTCCAAGCACATAAAGAATTAGAACATTCTTAAAGATGGCGTGCTACAAACAGGTGCCAGTTCAAGGACAGGAAGACGTAGGAAAGGAATTGAGGAGGCAGCAATTAGAGATATGAGATCCACCCATATGTTTATGCTTATGCACCTCTCTCTCTCTCCTTCAGCCTTTAGCCTGTTCAGATGCATTTTAAGGTAGGTTTCCTTTGTCTGCACCACAAGAACAAAAAACAAAAATACGAAGAATGACTACGGATAGATCTGTTTTTATTAATTTAAATAATGTTTGAGTAAACTTATATTCACTGTCAGTATTACTCAAGCAATAATGTTAAGACTGCAAAAGGTAATCTACGGTTGAAATGGTTGATGATGGAAAGACCCTTTGTTGAAACTGTTTACTCTCATTCTTGGGTTTTAACAAAACCAGAAGGACAATTTCCAGCAACCACTGAACTTCTGGATTTTCCTTTGAATTTCCCCCTCCAGACTCCCCTACAGGAACCCTCTAAGGATGACTGACTACAGATTTTTCGAAGATTCTAAAAATTAAATGATTTAGAATGTATTATTGTTCACGGTTTGACCAGCTTTGTTTAGAAAACGTACACTCAGGGATTTATGTGTGCAGTAAAACAGATCTCTTCTCATTGCATATGCTTGCATGTTTTAAACTCAGCCTCCATCTTTGCCTTTGGCTAGAAGAGTCAGCTGATCTCATTAACATACACTGCAGCTCAGTCAGGAACCATTGCGAAGGCCACGTTTGATCATTTGAAAACCAGGGCCATGTCTAGAGAACAAAGGAAGTAACATTCCTCCTCCTCTTACACTTCCTATTTCTTTCACATGTGGACATGTGCTCTTTCTCTATCTGACACACACACTCAAATACACATTTAACTTACATACATTGTAAATATACTGATGTTTGTTTGATGTGAGTTACAGATTGTACGTTTTATTAATTTTCACCAAGTTGTCTGTCTCAAATACTGGATGCTGTCAATATCTGTATAAAAGATTCATAGATATATTCATTATCTAGAAGAGAAATTCACACTTGCTGGAAACCCTCAGAACTCAAATCAATAATATTATTTCAGAAATTACTTTAGCCAGAAAGAGACTGTAATATTTATGAATTAATTATATTTATGATATATTCATTAATGAAACTCATTTATTTAATTTACTGATGAGGCTGATTTATTTATTTATTTATTATATTACGTTTATGCCAACACAGCAATGCATCAAGCATTAGTGATGCCAATTGGTAGGGTATATTTAAGCTTTCAGTAATTTTAGCTACATTAACCTCATAGCTCCAGTGTAAAATTAAAGGAAACTTCAGACACCAAACATGTTTTGGCAAGTCAATTACATTTGGAGTAAGAAAAATAATTTTCTTTAAATTTTCTAAAAAAGACAGCAATCACAGGTGTATGTGTGTGTGTGAGACGGGTGTCGTCCACTGGCATCACTGGACATGATTAATCTCTGTCAAACTTGTAAAACGGAGTAAATTCAATATTTTGACCTGTCACCATGTTTTTGTGATGGTGGACACAGTTGAGGACATGGGAGTGGGAGAGTGGTGTTTTATTGGGTTTTCCCCCCCACACTAAATGTAGCAGGGGGGCTGTAGAATCATAAAGCGTGAGGGAATCATCCAGCGTGAGGGAATTCGGGCTGATTCACCTCGTGGGCAAAGTCACTCTTACATCTTTTCAGCTGGTGTGTGTCACGCAAGCCTGGAACAGCACTGGAGTAGGAATCGCTTAACGGTCCCTATGGGAAAACTATTCGTCACTGAATCATGTTGGTGTTAACAAGAGAAAAAAACACCAATCATCAACATAAGCAACTATAAAAGGAAATACACTACACTGTCCACCTTATTAGAAACTCCTGATCTTCCATTTACTGGCCACTTCATGCAATTCACCTATCACATAGGTTCACTATAGTCAACTATAGCTCTATAACTGTTGTTGCTCACAGTTCATTCGCCACCAGACAATTCACAAAAACATTCACTTTGGTAGTTTCTTTTTAAGAAAATAAAGTATTTCCTATTGCTTATTAATTAATTCTGCACATGTCCCATGTTCATGGTTGCTAACAAAACCAGAGGTATTCATAGTCAGACACAGATTGCTCAGTAACAGGCTGTCCTTTAATGTGGATGCAAGATGGGGCCTGGGACAGTGAGAAAGACTGTCTTTAGGACAATAAGAGATGTATTTGGCCTGGCCTGGTTTTGTTTAGGACAAAAATCTTGATAATTAGGCTGTGAGTTGATTTAGTGTCTTAAAACAAAGATACACTAAACCCTGCAGAGCACAATGGCATCCAGAAATAATTCTCCACACATAGTGTCATCATGGCTGTTACAGACACCTGTAATAGTGACAGAGAATCTCCTGTTGTCTTCTCAGAGAATCTCATGTTCCCTGTTGCACTACTTCATGCATTACAATCTACTACTGTTCTGCCAACCTAGAAAGAGCATGGCAAGAAAATCTCAAACCCTTATTGTGGGCATTCCCCACTGGTCAATAATGAGTCCACTGCTGTTCTCCATACAGGAAGTCTATATACCAGTAGTTGTATAGACTTAATGGTATCAATTAGTCGACTAATAAATTTGTCTGTCTGCACTGTGGGCACCAGTCAAGGATAGCCTGAAGTACAGTAGCAGAAAAAATAGAAGTGTATACCCAGGAGAAAAGTTCAGAAAACCTTTGTAAAATACTACACAAGATGACACCAACTCCACTGCAAGCTCTGTAAAGCCAGACTAAAAAACAGTTTCCTAAACTAGACAGTGAGAACTGCACGCTTTAACACTAAAGTGCTATTTCTACACTCTATTTTGCAAGCCCTGGATTGGTTTAGGCCAAAGCGTTTTTTCTAGGGATTTGTCTCTCTTGTTCCAGAACCAGGTAAACCAAATACGGTTCCAGTATAAGCCTATCTCTTTACATCAAGCCCATCAGGATTCACATTCTCAAAACCAGAGGCTATCTCTCTGCTATAGTGATGCATTAGGGCCTCTTTCACTGGACAATAGTTTGACACCTCACTGTGCAACAATTCTTACCTGATATACTCAGGGTCATATACATACACACACAGGTGCAGTATGTTTTATGCAACTCCAATATGCACCCAAATTGAGTGTGAAATTAACTTTCAATTTACAAAGAATGCATCTTATGACACAAACGGCGCATAGCCACTAACTGCTCGCTTATGAGAAGCACGGTTTAAAATGTGTAATAAATTATTCAAGCTGTCAACAGTCAAAAGGCTCTAGGCAAAACATAAAATTAAAGTTCAGAGATAAAGAGGCAGATGTGTTAATAAATGATTATTTTCAACCAAAACATTCTACATGGTCTTGGTTGACTATGCCACCTGCTACCTGGAGGCAGTCCTTCTGAGAAAGGCCGCCACTAAGGCAACTGTTCGTGAACTGGTCTTGCTGTTCAGTCAGGTGGGCATACAGAAGGAGCTCCACAAAGTCTAAGGCACTTCTTCATTTGCAGAATGATGGCAGAGGTTTGTAAACTGTTGCAATTAAACACATATGCACTTCTGTTCAAAGAGGTTTATACACGCTGAAGTGAATGCAGCTGACAGTGGAGATGGACAAGACTATGACCTCTTTCTCCCTAACGTGCTCTTTAAGATAGCCACAGTAGTCGAAGAGCACTTGAAGGCGGACCCTGTCCTTGTTATATCTGGGGGACTGTGTTCATTCTAAGTTCTCTCCAAAATATTACGAAGTTATACTATATGTTTGCTAAAACAAATTTGGTAATCACCAACCAGATTAGTGGATGATAGTCTATGGAGATGTTTGACAGTTACAAGCTTCTCATTGTTAATTGTAAAAAGTAATGTGTAGTTCACTGGTGGGAAACGGTGGGAAAGTGAAGTTTCCTGGCCTTTGCCTTAGAGATGTGTTTGAGATAAAAGTCATGCTCTATAAAAAAAATGCACACACCCTAACAGGCATAACCTCGCGGGTTCAGACACGAGGTTAAGAGATCCAGTTCATGACTTTATATATAACGGCCTGTATTGTTATAAAGCAGTCACAGTTAGACAGAACACATGTGAGTGAATATGAAGAATATACATTAAACGTATTCTCCTCCACCGGGAGAGAAAGAGATAAACAGATGACTGAACGCGAGAAAGAAGGAAAGAAAGTTAAACAAATAATATTAGGGATGCTACTAGACAAAAACTAGCTAAGTGAAAAACAACAAGAGCAAGGGAAAAAAGAGACAGAGAAAAGAAAAGGTGAGAAAGAGAAAAAGAGAAAGAAAGAAGACGTGTGAGAGACGGGGGTGGACGAAAGAATGCTAAGAAAGCTACTAGCTATGAAAAACTAGTTGGGTCAACACAGGCTTATATAATTTGCAGGTCATGGTTGCGCAATGACACTGGGCTGATGTGAGTGTGTGTCTGTGAGTGTAAGAGACGGATTGAGGGGTGCACACACACACACACACACACACACACACACACACACACATACATACACATACACACGCCCCTCTGAGCAGTGTAAAGAGTCCACTAGTCCACTGTTCTCCTTCGATAAAAGCCAAAGCTTCATCCTGTGTGACAATGGACATATTAACTCCCCTAATCAGTCCAAACACAGAGCAGGTATGGCTAACACAGCAGCTATTACACAGCGTGTGTGAGTGTATGTGTGTGTGTGTGTGTGTGTGTGTGTGTGTGTGTGTGTGTGTGTGTGTGTGTGTGTGTGTGTG
>JBBPCZ010016736.1:0-14674 GCA_037974445.1 Brycinus macrolepidotus
GGCCGTAATTTTTCTTTTAATTCGTTGCTGCCAACTGGGGTGGCAGCAGGGGTGGCAAGGCTTTCTTTTAGGGTGGCCACACCCTATGCCACCCCGGTAGATCCGCCCCTGAATACCTCCTTTGTTAAGTTCTGCTGTTATGTTTAAATCGCGTACTTCCACTCAATAGCTGGCTAATAAAACTAGGACTGTAACGATACACTCTGCCCATGATTCGATTCAGATCATGATACTGAGTTCACAATTTGATATTCTCATGATATTGTGGACAAAATTTCAATCAAAATGATGATCAGGATCATGTTGCACAACTTACTAACAACTTGGAGGCAAAAGAGTGCTGTAGGGGTTTTTGAAAGGGGTGTTACAGATAATGCAGTTACATTTGATGGCAAAATGAATAGAATGTCCATTCTCCATGGAGCACATTGTCACATTTTGGTATTACAATGCATTGTTACACCCCTACTGACAATATTATGTAATGGTAGAACTTGACAGATATATTGTAACAAAATATTGCTCATATGCAACCAAGTAACAAGATACCATTGATTCCACATATGACTGGTCAAAACTGTTCCAATTAATTTAGCTGTGGCTGTCAAAATTACTCATTCATACTTGATTGCTTGATTGAAAAAAAAACTGATTAAAGTTTATTCTCAATGAATCGCTTGGTGATTAGTTCTCATATGAATGATAAACAGGGTATTTGCTGGTCATTTTCAAGTCATTCTCAGCAGTCTAAGCATTCTCCACAAGTGGGAAATATTAACACCCAAGATGCATTTGACTCACAGTGCTCAAAGGCTGATGATTCCTGCTCGTCTGTATAGCGGTAGTAATATTGTAGTAAGTTCAAAACATAAATCTTTTTAAACATTTGCTCAGCCAAATGTTTTGATGGGTACGTTAGGTGAGTCATCTACTGTTATCAGGGCAGCCCCTATTACTCAATCACAGTGACCAAAAGATATACTGTGCTCTCAAATGCGCAGTTCTATGAAGTGAAGTTTTTCATTTTTAGCTTGCACAATTAATTTTTTTGTTATTTACAGAATCCCATACAGTCCCACTATTTTTCCTGGTGATGTAAAATATCATGATAATCAGGTTAAAAATAAATTGCATTACAAGAAACACCAAAATCTAATCTAAAAAAAACAGCTACAAAGACACACAAAATATTTTTTTAATGAAGTGTATGAATCATTATGACACCATGTTGTGTTTGTCATATAGTTGAATAGTCATTCATTAACTACAAATACTGAAATCTAAAGTATTTTCAAGAATCTTCTTCAGAAATTTATGGGACCAAGGATTCCAGCATAAGCAGCCTCATGAATGCCTGACGTTGCCGTTTACTCCTTTCCGGCTGTGGCATCGTGTTGTGAGAGGCTCATGTTGGCTGTCTGCCTCTTAAAGGGGCCAGTGCTCTCAGAAACGAGGAGCATATTTTATACTGACAGGATGAATAAGAAGGCTGAGGCATGGGCTCTGCTGCTGTGAGGAACTCAGGCTTCCCGGCCTGCTTGTCTCCCCTCCTCGCTGTTCACACATGCGCTGTTGCCATGGCAACGCCCTACGAAGGCAGTGGGCTGGTGGCAATGACAGTGGATGGGGGGGGGGGGGGGGGGGGTGTCGTCCTCTTCTCTCAGGGTGAGTATCTGAAATGCAATACAGTGAGTACAATCAACACCTACTCCAATCCCTCACACACTCCCTGAATCTAAGACTTAAATTTAATGATGGAAAATTGTCTTCTGTCCTTAAAGCTGTGTCAGTCCCTATTGACAAGGGATTTGCCAGCTCAATAGAACCCCTTTTTGATGGTAGAGTGGTATAAATCATATCTATAGCAGCGTTTCTAAAATGTTTCTCTTCACTATTGTTATGTGCATCTGGCAAGGAGTGAAGGAGAACATGGTGATAGTTATGTTGGTTTGATGTTGTTTGGTTGTTGGATTTTTATTCTCAACTTGACCTATTTTCAGTTCTTACATTATCACTGACATAACAAAACCTCATATCTCCAAAACAGAAATGTTTATAAAAGAAGAAAAATATATTTGCTTTTGTACATTAATATAATTACATTTTGGATGAGTTGTTTAGGTCCCTTCATCATGATTGTAAGGGTGCCTGGCATCTTCAAATAATAATAAAAAAAAAAAATTAGGGCTGGGACGATGAACAGTTTTGAAAAATCTACAAAATTGGTAAGTCAGTATTTTCATTATCCCGTATGAAGCAGAAGCAGAGACTCCAACCTCATAACACACTTCGAAGTTCCTACTTTGCAGAGTAGTCTGGGTAGTCTGGGTCTGTGGTTGTGGGGCCTGTTAGCCAGTGCATGAATGAGTATCTTTCTGTCACAATAGGGGCTGAAAATGAAGATGCTTGGAGTCGTAATATTTGAAGCCTGTAAAAAGCTTTTTGGGCCAGCCCTACATTTTACCTACCGATTTCCTGACTCTTATTGATAATTACATAGACAATATATTCCATTATCAGCTAATACAAGTGTGGTTTCATCAAATGACTCTCAATAATAATACTCAATAATAAAAAGTCAGTAATAATAACACACCATATGCTCATATCTATAAGCAGGTTTTTTATTACATGACCACAAGGTCATTTTTAACAGGACTACTACTACTGAGGGAACTCCAGGGTTGGTGAATTACAAAATTTGGAAGCGGAATTAATGTATAGTAATTATGCAGTGTGGTGCAATACCTCCACAGGTAAAATGAATCTAGTTTTTGACAAGATGTTTGTCTACCATATTACTACTGTAGATAAAAAGCACTAGTGTGAATTGAATAGTGCCCATAACACACTTCCACTCAGAATACTGGCCTCAGAGTTCAAAGTATCTTTTCCAGAAGAGTTTCAAGCAGTCTTGCTATATGAATAGCAGAGCTCTTACTGTTATGGATAAGTAGCCGCTGATTTTCCAAGTGAACATTATTAGCATTCATTTGATGTCTCTCATTTTCCGTATTGCTGATTTGCTGATCACACTTAATCTTGCAATAATCTGATTTTACACTCAGTGTGATATGTACTGCTGCTGCTTCCTGAAGAGCTTCTCTTGTCTTGGTAAAACCTCAGGGTTGATGATTCAGTAACATTGTGGATGTCTGAAGGCCAGTACAGCGCCTTCTACACCAAACTCTGCAGGTATAAAAGCAATGAAACCAATCTTGAAAATACTGAGGAATGTTCCCTTTCAACACTTTTAATGAAGCTGGGGTTGCTTTCTTGTATCCCCTACTTAAAGTTCAAAGTCCAGACCTAGTTGCAAGGGTTATCTACAGTGTGGCTTTTAGAAGAAAGTAAGAGAAAGTCAATTAAGTGTGATAGGAATTTGATATTTAACATAAATAACAAGCTTGCACAGAAAATTAGACATACTTGTGTATATTTTAATGCACAATTACTGTTTATTTGTTGAGTTTTACATTTAGGGGATAAAAGGAAAATGTAAAATGTTATGGTGCATTTTTTCTGCAAAACTTTGGAAAGAAATGAGCAGAAAATGCCTTTTTAAGTTTGAGAGGGGTGGTCAGCCTTTTTTTAAAGTGTGTAAAGTGACCAATTGTCATATGTGAACACACCACAACACACAGTGTGAGCAGCACAAAATTCCTCTCTGCATTTAACTCATTCACAAAGTGAAGCAGCGGGTAGCCAGAAACACCGCACCCAGGGAGCTGTGTGTGGGGACGGTACTTTGCCCAAGGGTATCTCAGTGGTGCCACTGGCAGTCCTGGGATTCGAACCCACAGCCTTCTGATCACAGGGCCAACTCCCTGACCACTAGGCCACCAGCTGCTTCTTGCATATGGCTGTGAGTTTAATTATAATTTGAAAATGTTACTGTGCAAACAAACCTTTTGATAAAGACAAACTGTACATCTCGACCCAGTATTAAAGGACACAGCCCGCAGTGTTCTGCTTTTCTGTAAAGTCCCATTAGGAGAAAATACAGCGCAGTAGGCAGTGAATAAGAGGATTCCCTTGAGTGCTTTTTCATGTCTGTATATGAGGGCATGAGGTAAGTGAACTGTAATGCAGTGCCCAAAACTGGACCTAATGGTCAGTAGACCTTAACATGAGAAAATCATTACTGAATTCTTCTTGCTTTCTCAAAGGAAGAGATATAAATCTTAAGCTTTATTTTGGACACATGGTGTCATATGCAAGGATGTGTTTTAGGCTACAAATGTGAAAAGACTCATTTAGTCAACAGTTTCCTCTGGGATATGGTTATGGATGGGAGGGTTACTGTTTTTGAAATTAAAATAATTACGTATCTCTTACAGAGAGCTCAATTTAATGTACGGCTGCTATTTATTTGCTGAATTTAATAAATTGGAAAAGATATGCATATGCAGTCTGTGCAAAAGTTGTCACGTTTTATATAGCTTTTTTAACTAGGTTAAACTCAAATAATAAATAAAAAAGTGTTCTAAATTTTTTAGTAAATCAGATGATGCAGTTTGTTCACTATAGAGGGTATGTTAACTTATTTTCTTTTAGTACGTCAGTGAAACATATTTTTAAATTAATTTAGTTTTATTTCTTTTATTACAGAAAAGCACAGTTTTGTTTCAGCATTGAGTCTGGTGTGTCATTCGTTGTCTCTAATCAGATAATACAACACAATATGCATCGTCTGCTTTTCATGCAGCTTCAGCAATGCTAATGATTTTAATGATAGATAAAACCAAAAATAAATTATTTAGATGAGCAGTGAGGTTTTTCACATTAATCTGACCTAATATACTAAATATGAATATAAGTATAAATGCGAATACCATTATACAGTAAATAGTGATTTTATGTATTTAATGTACAGTATATCATTGTGTTCCTTGTGGAAGCCCAGTATTACTTGTATTTCCCATCAGAAACCTGGTTTGACTCACTCAGTACTTCATTAAATTAAATCAGGAGCTGCTGATAGAGTTTTACAAATCCAAACAAAGGCTTGAGGCATTGAGGAGAAATCTGGAACCAAACCTATGTTCTCCTTACCAGCTCACAAAATATCAACAACTTTTTTACAAACCAAATCACATCTTGATACTTTAACTGCTTTCTTGTTTGTTTCCATTTATTCTAATGTTAACTTTGCAGAAAGACACTTTATTAAGCACTGAGAAAAATGGCTTTAAACAATTTGCACAGGTGCCTAAGACTTTCGCACAGTACTGTATATAAACGAAATATATAATGGTATAATATTTGTGGTGAGCATAGTGCTTTTCCAACATTTTACCATAATACTGATAAACCTGCCCTCTGATACGCTGAAATCATACATCCTACCATACATCTCCTCTCCTAATGCATCTTCTTGAACTACTCTTACATAAAGATTTTTAGTACTTAGTAATCTCTGGTTCTCCCGCTGTCCTAAAACTTGAGTGTTTCCTCGTAGTGTAAGTTGCTTTGGATAAAAGCGACTGCCAAATGAATGTAATGTTATGTAATTGTCATGTGGTCCCCGTCTGATCTGAAATTCATAGCTTGTGTTAAATAGTGTTGAAAATGGTGAATTTTTTTACGCCTATGTTGGCAAGAACAATGACACTAAGATGTATAATAGCACCGTGGATAAACCCTAAACTGCACAAAATTTGTGCAGGTCATTGTAAGTGCTTCTGAGCTGTAATGTGTTTAATCAGGACACTGATTTGTCTACGTGTAATCAGCTTAAGTAAGAACCCGGCACTGTTGCATAAGCCAGTGCCTTCTTTTCTCAGTGATAAAACATGCGAGAATGTCACAGCTCATGAAGGGCTGTGCAGATCAGTGGACAGTCCGACTCGTAGGAGGCACGGTGTGTGTGTGCAGTGGACATTAATGCAGTGCTGTTCCTTCATCTGACTTCACTCATGCAGGCTTGATGTGGCAGAAGCTGAGCTTAGGACTCTGAAGCTGCCTATTAGAGCTAGCGTGCAGATTTTAACTGGAAGGCCAAACCGTGACCGTCTCAGACATGACAGTTGTGCTAAGCCTATGTATTGAGGGCTGTGTAGTTTATACATAGTAGCATCTCTTGATATGAAAAGAGATATTTGGAAAATAAATGCAGTGTTGCCACAAGGCTTATGTCAGTAGAAAGTAATGAAACCAGTCAATGAAAACTGCATGCCTAAATCCTCACACACTTTCCTCAAACTGTATGTAGTCCTTAAGTAATCTCCTATAGTCTTACTTATGCAGTCTCTAGTATTGTATGACACACTGCTATCTGTAAAATGTGTGTATGTTGTAGGTATGTTGCATAGCTACAAACAGTAGTAGCCATTCTGAGGCCTGAATTTTGTCAGTTTTTACAAACGTGTATGTCACAGGGCAACCCTCAGCTCCTTCTGATGAATTCTGTATAAAACAGTACATGTAATTTTATTGTCTTTTTCATTTCATATAATTCTCATGCTTGTTGTATTTGAATTGACTTTTGTTGGTAGGTTTCATTTTGGGGAAAAGAAGGAGGGCAATGGGCAAAATGTACTAATTTATAGTAGTGGTGAATGTTCAAAACAAAACAATAATCTGATTTCTTATTTTGATTTTGATATGTGTTGTTATTTAATGAGGTAAATAACAGGTCAGTGCACTGGTTGTGAGGAGGGGAATTGTTAGGATACCACTGCTGCTTATCGATACTCTTATTGATACTACTCTCTATTATTTGACGCAAAAAATAAAGATAAATAACAAGTGGAATTGTTTTCTGTATGTGTATATATATATATATATATATATATATGTATATATATATATATATAGAGAGAGAGAGAGAGAGAGAGCGAGAGAGAGAGAGAGAGAGAGAGAAAGAGAGAGAGAGAGGGCAGAGCATTTTCTAATTGCCAGATAAACAAATGTGTGATGGTAATGTGCAGAGCATCACTACCATCCCTTCCACTGATCCAGTTTAGCATCAACCTTTTGAAAGTGCTATATCAGAATGCATTAATGCTGCATAAATACAGATATAAATCATTTTGATATTGCCCTGTCAGGAACTGGTACCAGTTAAGTACCAGTTCTCAGTACTCACCCCAAGCTGTTTGTTGTAACATAATTATGTATGGCAGATAGCCAGTGGCCTCTAACTCTAACTCTAATGTAGCCTTTTGAAAAAAAGCCACTAAAACTCTGCCAAAAAATTCAGGGTCGGTCATAACAATTCATGATCGGTGCATCCTTAATTGGTAGGGTGTAAGATTTTAGTACTTGCTGTTTTTATGGCAGTGGTAAACCAGAGAGGCACTAAACATGTCTTGGGTGATGGAATAGATGCAGGGAAAGGTAAAAATAGTGTTAATTTGATATTTCACCAAACTGTAATATTTTTTTGTTTTAAAAACCCTTAATGGCCCGCTGGTTACTTCTGTCAGTGGGTACTTCTGGGAGAAAAATGCTTTCTTCTGGGAGAAAACTACTGTCTTTTGGGAGAAAACTATGTTGCACAAAGACAAGAAACTGCTTGCTTGTCAGCCAGACCGACCTGGTGTCAGATCAGCATGTAACACAGCAACACTGACATCAAACTCATCACATACACACTCCCTCCTCTCACAGCAGCATCTTCCCATAAACCTCTCCTCAGCAGAATTCCACAGCGCTGGGTACTAAACAAGACTTATCTCATTTCATTTAGCCTCAGCACGCTTTTAGCAAAACAGAATCAATAACCTCTTAAAGAGATTCATTCAGCCTTGTGTCGACGCGTACCCACTGGGCAACTGAGAGGATAGACATGTTTTTAATTTGTGGCTGGAGAGGGGTTTTTAATTTCTTTTTTTTTTCTTTTTTTTTCATCTTTGGGTAAGTACCCTGCGGTAATGATGGCTATGGAGAGAGGTAATGGCTTGTTGTACCCCCTCATTTGAATTGATTAATTGAGGGCAACGTGAAGGGCACATGAGGATGTTATTAGATTCCCGAGAGATTAACGCATCTCATAGATGTACTGGGGCGATGGGCCGGCAGGTTAGAGCCACATATTATCTGCAGACATTGGACATCTGCTGCTCGACAACATATGGGACTGGGGAACGTCATCATTTCTGTTTCTAACAATTCTGTTTATTTTTCCTGCACAATGTTGGTCCCTTGCATCTTGTAAAACCTCCCATTAGCACTTTTAAAACAATCAACACTGTAATAAACTCTTTGTTTTGTTTTTCTTGATCTGTCCAATGTCTCTGAATTCCTCATTTGTGTGTGAGTGTATGCGATGATGTGTGTGAGACACACACTACATTGTGGAGAATGAATAGATGGCCCCCAAGCGCAAGCAGTAGGAGCCACAGCCCTTTTCTCTGAGATGATTATCTCTAATTGGGTCGAGTAACAGGGGATGGACGCAGCTGTTTCCAGGGCAACCAGTGCAGGAGGCATGGCTGACGGAAGTGATGGCCAATATTTTTGATGTAATGAAGGATGGGTGGCTCCTGTTTGTCTTTGTAATCAATAAAAAACGCTCACTTTTGTGTCATTCTTGGTGACTGGTTGCAGAGCGCCCATCTGGCCATGATCGACACCCTGATGATGGCCTACACGGTGGAGACTGTGAGCATGGAGAAGGTGGTGGTGTGCATGCAGCAGTATTCCACAGACTACGCTGAAGGAGATGTACCATACGACACGGAGGATGCTGTCACCAGCTGGATGAATAAGGTAGTCACAGCCAACCTCTCTAACTTTTACCTTAACTTTCCCTTTCTTACCCCTGACCATTACACCAGAAAAAACTTAGAGTGCAGCTTTTATGAACTTTCACCAGAATGAATAAGAAACAACTGGGAATTAGTAGTCAATCATGCAGATTTGGTGTGGAACACAATTTATCCTTGCCATTTTGCACACTATGGTTTTAGTACTAGAGTCTGGTCTTGATCTTGAGATAATTTTCTCTCAGTGTTACCTCCGTTCTGCTTTATCACTGAGCTGCCTGGCTTTTGGTATAAAACAAGCTACAACAATTACTCCCCTACAATGAAATCTGCACTTAGACCGGCTCACCGGAGTAAAAGACACCTAAAACCTGTACTCGGTGTGAAATGTCCTTTGGTTTTATCGCCCTCCCTTTTGTGCAAAGGGAACTCTCCCAGATATACAGAATATGCCTGTGGTTTTAAATTATTAGAAAATGAAAATAATTATTAGTTTTGTCCCAGTTTATCGATTTTTCCAGCCCTAGTGTTAATTCAGTTATTGGCAGTTTCATCATTTTAAATGACTTCCTCTAGTACTTCTTTTGTTTGAAATACAGTAAGAGAATCTATTAGTTGTCTTTAGCCATCTGAGTTGGCATCTCTGTGACTTGCCTAAGGGACGTCCCTTATGGGCCCAGACTCGGACTGTTTACATTCTCGCGCAGGTCAACCTTGCTGCCAAATGCCAGCCACACTGCATGCATGCCCATACACATGCACACACACACACCACACACACACACACACACACACTGTCATTTGGACTACATTAACAAAACAGGATTCCAGCAAAAGGAACTTGTTACACTGAGAAAAAGCCAGTTCCTTTTATCAGCAGACATCAAGTTTATTACAAATCACAGTTTAAAGCACCCAATACTCTTTTAACAAACTGGCAATCAGGCTTAATGTAAGTTTTTTTTCTGAATTGCATTTGCAGCTGCTATACTGTGCTGTACTGAATGCTGTGTGGTGTTAATCTCTCATCTGAAAGGTGAACGAGTACTTGAAAGAAATCATCATGCAGGAGCAGAGGAGGAGAGAAGCACAAAACGCAGAGCCCGTCGAGAACCCCAAGGTGAGTGGGTGTGCTAACTGAGAACTCTCTGAAAACTCCTTTTAATGGGCCTCGGTGATAAGTTTCCTGTAGTTGCTGTCAAAGTGAGAGAGAAAGGAAGAGACACTTAGAACCTAGGACTTTAGTTTAATGTGATAGTTTGCTGTAAAATGAAAATGTCCTCTTTTGGGCTTTAATATATTTGCTGATAACCACTGCATACAGTATTGTGCAAAAGTCTTAGGCACCTATGCAATTTTTTCCCAGCGCTTGATAATGTGTCTGTCTGCTATCAAAGTTAACATTAGAATAAATGTAAACAAACAAGAAAGTGGTAAAAAGTATCAAGATTTGTTTTGTTTGTAGATATTTTCTGAGCTGGTGAGGAGAACACAGGTTCGGTTCTAGATTTCTCCTCAGTGCCTCCAGTCATTGCTTGGATTTGTGAAATTATTTTACTGAAGTGCTAATGAAGTCATACCAGGTTTCTGATGTACAAGTAATACTGGGCTTCCACAATGAACACATTGATATACTATACATAACATCACTATTAACTCTACAATGTTTTTGTATTTATTCTTTTTAGTTTTATTTTGCAAATTTAGTAATATTAATGTGAAAAAAAAAACCACTCACTGCTCATCAAGACTTTTGCACAGTACTGTATGTGTGTACTTGTCTGTGTATCTTTTGTCTATCTGGAGGATTAAAAACTATATCCAGGTCAGAGCCGAACGGTGGATGTGCAAAACTCACCCTACAAACAAACCCAGGACACATGGGACAGCAATATTGCATATGTATGTTCAACAGCAAGTGTGTCGCTGCTGTAGTTAATCAGCAAAGACATGTTTGGTGGCTGAAGCTTCTTTAATTTTGCACTGGAGCTGCAAGGCTAATGTGGCTACTGAGCAGTGAAGTTTTTTTTTGTTGTTGTTGTTTTTCCTTACACTGTATAATTTGGTAGTGCTGTCGCCTTACAGCATCTGCCTTTTGCCCTGTGACTGCTGGGATATGCTCCAGCACCCTCCATAACCTTGGTTAAGGATAAGCAGCTCATAAAACGAATATATGAGTCAAAAAAACAAAAATGCATTCAGGCATTCAGATGAATGTTACAAGTGTTTTCAGCTATGCATAATTGCATCCTCCTTTACATATATCAGCATGCCATACAGTGTCAGAAACTACAGATTGCATAACAGCTCTCTGTGGTTTGAGGCAGGTATATGATGCAGGTATGCAGTTTTCTTTATGGTTACTATGGTTTTATTGCTAGTTAGATACATTAGCCTCACAGGTCCAGTGCTGAAGAAAAACTTTAATCTCCAAACATGTCATGCTGACCAAGAACATTTTAGGGTAAGGGGAAATTGAGTCAATTTGATTTTTGCCAAAATTACATTGAACTGTGACATTACTCTGTGATATGATGTTTCAGTTAATACGATACTGAAATTCCTTTTCAGATGTGCCATCTCTATGATGATGCATGATATTAGTGTATAAAAAAAGGATAGAACTTTGACGGTTTGTAGTAGAGAAACATTCCTGTGAAAAGCTTAAAAAGAAGACAAATTTAAACTGTAAAACCTTCTTACTGTAAAATCTGTACAAACTCTAGATGGTGAGTAAGCAGTACCACCAGAAGCTTGCTGCAAGCGTTTTGTTCCAGGGTTATTCACTGTTCTAATAGGCTCAGATGAATCTCTACAAGTTGTTGCTAAGGTGATCTATCAACAAACTGTGCTACATAGCACAAATATTATGTCATGCTTGTGATGATATATGCCAGGGTGCTGGCTAAGGGCTCTCTGGCTTTGCTGAGTCATGGGCTCATCTCTGAGGAGTGTCCTGTGTCTCTGGAATGTCTCAGTTTGATGTTACGATGTGGACGTTTTGCTGATATGTGTTTTTTTTTGGAAGTTAAAGCACTCTGCATTCCACCGTCCTCCTCCTGATGACCCAGCCGTTCTGGCACTGAGGGTAGACGTCATCCTCGCTGTTTCGCCCCCTCCCTCGCCCCCTAAGCCCTGAGTTATCCAACCATAAGAGGCCCGCTAACGCCCCATGCTCTCTGTCTGTGTCCCCATTTAAACTCCCTCGCATGGTCTGCTGTCCGGACAATAGTGATTGGCACACTGCCACTGACCTGCATGCATCCTCATTTCTGCGAATGTTCAACTCAGAGCGGGTTGGGTCCAGTCCAAGCACGGAACAAGTCAAAAGCTTGGACACATACACTTTTAAACATGGATGTATATTTTATTGAAGAACCACTTTTATGTCTTTAAGGAACCTTTCAATTGACCCATCCTAAGTTCTTCATAGTTTTGGGTTTTTTCATATCTTTTCCACACTCTAAGATATAGCAAAGACATCAGAACCATGAAAACACATGTGGAACTGTGCTATGACCAAAAACCTGAATACATCAAAACTCTCTTCTATTTTAGATTCTTCAAAGTACCCCTCTATGCACTTGTAGAATTCTCTCAAGCAGATTCATGAGGAGCCACTTGGGATGCTTTTCAAACAGGCTTGAAGAACTTCCACATTTGATGAGCCTATGCTTTGATGACTGCTGAAAATTGCTTGTTTATAGTGGCATTCAAAAAAATATTTGTTTTGGAAATAAGTTCATCTAATAAATTATGAATAAAGAAATTATATTAATACATAATATTTGTCTCATAAACAGTCATTACATTTGTCTTTTAAACAAGCAGGAGTCATTAGATCAAAGTGTCTTTAAAGTTATGTAAAAACATACGTTTAGTCAGGATTATCCAACCATTTGGTACTGGCACAGTAAGAACAATAACATTCTGAAATATACATATTCAGTAAATTATATAAAAAATAAATTGTATACTAGTATACTTGTAATTGTAAACTAATAGTATAGTTGTAATTGTATACTAGTCCTATGCAAGCAACTCACATGTACCCAATCTTATGTATGTGAATGCAGCAAAGTCTTACATAGAATCCAACAGATCACAAACCAGTTTCTAAAGTCTAAGTCAACGTTAACTTTCTGTGCCTTAATGTGGGTTTGGAGCTGATGTTCTGATCAGGACAGGGGCTGCCTGGAGGAAAATGCTGCTCATCACATTTCACCATGCAGTCACATAAGCTGCGATGTCTGTTTTCCTGGCACCCGCACACCAAAATGAGCAGACTAACAAACCAGGGTCTAACCAGGGCAAATAATGATGCATCCCTTTATGAGATATTGTGTCATGATTGTGATTAGAGCTAGACACTCAAATTAAAAAGGCCTGAAAAAAATATGGGTTTCACTGAGCATTGATGTGGCCTCCGGAGGCTCTGCGGACTAAAGCTGTCAGTCTGAGGTTTCACGGTAAAGTGAACTACATGTTGACGGGCTGCATAATCTCCTACCCGACAGTGAGGTGCGTGCGTTACTGAGAAAGTTTGTCCCGCCCTGCCCCATGGTTGTTGCTGGACTAAGCTTATGAAGCTAATGTGAGTAGTCAGTTCTCAGAGGCATTGGGTGTGTGTGTGTGTGTGTGTGTGTGTGTCCATGCGTGTGTGTGTTTATGCCGGTTAGTGAGGCAGTGCGTCAGTTCTAAAAGGACAGCACCAGTGCTGAGCAGTGAAAGGTCATTTCATTACACAGCACCAGAAATGGCCTGAAAGTACTTTAAGGACAGATGTGGTGTTAAATGAGAGCAGCACCACTTAAATAATAGTTCAGTGAAAAAATCAAATGTGCGCATTCCTGCCCTCATACCATCAGCCAAAGAATGTTTGGTGGCTACAAGGCTAATGTAGCTAACAAGTCATGAAAGCCTATAACCCACCCGGTTAGCATCATGCAAACTGCCTTCTTGCTTCGGACCATGAGGCCTATGTGCTCCAAACACCAGTCAGCAGCAATAACAGAATACTTGTGGTACACCTATACTAAAATGTAGTAGCATAATTATACATGACTCTTTGTTGTAAATAGCCAGTTGCTTCTTACTTCCTGTATATTTTATTTGATACCTGTCATTTATGGTAGGTGATTTTATACATTTAAATGGCCAGTTTGGATGATTAAAGACTAAATAATATTATTTATGTTGCACATTTAGCTAATAGAAAATAGAAATGTTATATAGGCCAAAATTTGTACAGCCAATTGGACTGTAAAGAATTCAAAATCAGCTATAAAAATTAATGATCGCTGCATCCCTAGTTTTTGACACTGTGTGACATACTGTTATCAGTCTCACTTGGCTCTCTCTGTCTTTTTCTGTCATTGTTGCCCAGTAAAAAGGTTTGACTGCTTGACTGCAACAACTTTTTTCATTGGTTTAAAGTAAAGTTTGCATTGGGGAAGCAAATCGAAAACAAGAAATGAGGACAAGCAGACATATATACTGGAGAATTAAAATATCCAAACACTACTTTAAGATCTCAATGAAAAGGGTTTTCCATATTTTCAATGAAATCTTTGTACAAAATAAACAAATGGTGCCAGCTGGTGGAATATAAGCTATTATTTGTTAGCTACATAAGCCTCAAAGCTCCTCTGTGAAACTAAACAAGAAAACTAAGCATGCAAACCAAAAACACCTTGGCTCACTGACAACATGTGAGGTAAAGGGAAGATTGTTTCAACTATTGTATAGTTCCTGTCAGAACAAAACCTTGTGCACTATATGGACAAAAGTATTGGGACAAACCTATTTTCCGGGGTTTGGTTTAGGGCCCTTACTTCCAGTGAAGGGCAACTTAATGCTTCAGCATACCATGACATTCTGGACAACGCCATGCTTCCAACTTTGTGGACACAGTTTGGGGAAGAACTTTTTCAATTCCAGCATGACTGTGTCCCAGTGCACAA
>JBBPCZ010016830.1:0-14670 GCA_037974445.1 Brycinus macrolepidotus
AATAGGATATAGATGTAGCATATAATACACTGTATTGGGGAGATTTAACCAAAACTAACATTCCCCAATATTAATATTCTTTATTTCAAAATAAAAGCTTTTGGTTTAAGTTTTAAGGTTTGCTCAATACATTACATTTAGAAACCTAAAAGTTCTTAAAAAAATCCCTTACCAAACAGAGCTTAGGGGATATTTTCACAACAAAAAAAGTCCCTTAAGCTTGATACTATTCATCATAAAAGAGCACAATTGTGCTCCATTGTACATTACAGTCATTCAAAGAACACACGCTGTGGGTTTATTAATAATGCGTAAGGATTACTATGTTACATTGCACTGAGACCCTTGTGACCACCCCCTGCAGTGACTCTGCAATAATATTTACAATCTATGCACAGTGGCGCCGCAGTATGCCTGCGCGGCGGTGCTTTGACTGAACTGAGTTTGAGGCTTGAGTTGAGTTCCACCTTTTGCAGGGGCACCTGTCCTGATATCGTTTGGCAGGTTTGACATATTTGAGGCTTAACAATCAGGCACCTTGAGTTAAGGGCTCACAGTTTAGAGTCCAGGGCAACACACATACACCCCCACCCCCACCCAACACACACACACAAATGCACATATATTGCAGAAATTGTGACTATAATGAGCCCCTACTTCTTGATTTGCCTTGTCCTTTATAAGGGGAAGGGTCTATTTAGTAATCATTTAGTAACAACGAAATAAATGTGTCATTATTTATAGTAATAAATGCACTGTGTAATTGGAAGTGCAGGATCAGTGCATAAGTGGGCACTTCATATGCATCTGTTTTAGATTGGGGAGGATAAAAATCAGGGCCATATTGGACATTTGCGAGTGAAAAAAATACATTCATTAATATTTTTTATAAAAGGTTAACAAACGCAAAGACAAAAAAAAAACAAAAATGAGCAAGACTGGAAATGTAATCTTTAAACAAGAACATTGCCTATTTCTACATTAGTTAGAATGGGTGTTTAAGGGGCATGTGCAAAATTTCTGCTTTATTACATTTTTTTTGGAAGTAAAGCTGTTGGCAATGTGGTTAGCGATGAGGTTTTTCTGTCGCTAACATGATGATGCCATTAACTCATATCTCCTGGGGCTCCTGATAGTAACTGCTAATAGGAAGAAAGAGCCTTGACCAATGTGTGGATGATGGGATTTGGAATTGGAACAGTATTTAAGTGCTACAAAATTCTCAGGTTACTTACAAGCCTTAAAAACACAAGCAGCAATTTTGTTCGGAAAGTGCTCGGGAGAACACTGTACTTGTCGACAATGGTTGAGAGGAGAGGGGCCGATCATTTCGTCATTTTGTCATTTGTGGGGGGGAGGGGTAAATGTGTTTCTTGACCTTGGTGAGGAGTGGTAGTGGTAGGGACAAAATGGCCCTTAGTAAAAAGGTAGTGGGGACAAAATCTACCAATCTTTCAAAAAGTGGTGGGAACATGTTCCCAGCATCCTCAGTGTACATGATGTCTATACTATGAAACTAGCTTTTTTTTTGTCAATATCAAATTCGGATCTCCTCTTCTGCTGACAAGCACTGATGTAGTCTGCACCTCCACAGTTTGTTCACTCGTCTACATGAAGCTATGAGACACAATTCATTCAGATAAAGTCACCGCATAACTGTGATGTTGCCATTACTGTGATGAGTTCAGCAGGTCAACGGTAAGGTTATTATAAGTGCGTCATAATAAAAAAACTAACATTTTCATTGTAATTTTTTAGTTTTAGCTTAAAAATATCCCACCAGCCATAAACCTTATATTTATACTTCAGATAATAAAAGAACATAATATAAAACCAATTGCTATACTCAACAAACTGAAAGTGAGAGAAACTGAGAGCTAGTCTGGCTAAAGCACAGCCTCCTCATGGGGGGCTTAGTTTCACCACACTCTTACTACCAAGACCCTCAGAGTAGACAATGAGGGGGTCCACATCCTCCCACATAAACTGCAAAGAGGTAGTTTTTTTTTTTTTATACATAGATTCATTAAAATTATACTTTATTATTTTAAGTTTTATTGCTAATATTTGTGGCCTAAAAATACATTTGTCCATGTCTGGTAGCCTCTTTTTACTTATCTTATTACCTTTAATTCAGATATTTTGATTGGAAGGCTCATCTGATTCAAACAATATAAAATTATATTTAAATGTATTGTGTTTTGCTTAAAGTAAGCAAACTTTTAAAGCTCTTATTTATTATTCACAAACTAGCCTTTTACACCCACGGGTTCAAGCTGTAACATCTGGAGGTATTCCCATAAGTTTCATATTAACTGTGTGATAATTGTGTAATGTTCTTCTTAATCTTTTTCATTATTATTATTATTATTCTCCGCATACAGTTTTGAAATATTGGCATAGTTCCAACGTCAAAACATCTGTTAGTATCTATAGTTGTGTATATAACTTTGTGATCAGTTGATCAGGTGCGTATTGATTGTTTAAAAAAATGATTTTTGTGGTCGAGTCCCCTCTGTAATATATGGGGAGAGAGAGAGGACAGTCGAGTCGCCTTCAAAATGTCACTCTAATAACTATTTAAATATTTAATTAATATAATTTAATTAAAAACAATAACGCGTTCAGTTGAGCCCTAAAGCGCAGATCGGGAGGGCCGGGGTGTAAACCCTCAGAGACAGAGCTGTGTGTGTGTCTTTTCCCTCTTCCTGTTTCTCACCGTAACACATATACCCACACACAGACAGACACACGCACACGCACACGCACACACACACACACACACACACACACACACACACACACACACACCTCATCTAAAATTATATACCTGCCTCATACAGCGAAGTAGGTTATGGACATTAGCATTTTAAAACAAAACAAAAACAACAACAAGAACAGGCAGAGACTTGCATGTTGAGCCCGAAGGGGACGGAACCACGTCTGAAATAGTTGGAGATAATTAATTAATTAATGTATTCATTATTAATAAGCAAATAAACAATTAAATGATTAATGCAGTCCCAGATGCAGCGCATTGCCGTCCACCGTCCCGACACAGTCCTGGACCAGAGTGTTAATGAAGTGTGATGATAGTAAACGCTTACAAATGCACTGTGTATGTGTATGTTGCATGAATTTTTCATAATTGGGCTATTTTCAACCCTTCTGGTATCTTGTGACCCAAATTTGGTTTGGTGCTTGGCAGGTGTGATTTGTAATAGACGGTTAACTTTACTGTGAATCCAGTAATTGTGAATCCAGTAAAATCCACTTTCAAAATCAGTGGTTTCAAATGGCTTTTCTTCACATCCATGAAAGGTCATGCTGATGTGACCCGTCTTCTAATTAAAGACAGAGTGTTTCTTATGAAGTGGCCACTGAGTGGAAGTACAAAGTGTTTCTTATAAAGTGGCCAATTAGTACAGGGTGGGTGTTTCTAACAATGTGACCAGTTAGTAGAAGAACAAGATGGGTGTTTCTAATGAAGTGGCCAGTCAGTAGAACAAGACGGGTGTTTTTAATAAGGTGGCCAGTTATTAGAAGAACAAGGTAGGTGTTTCTAAAAAAGAGGTCAATGAGTGGAAGCACAGGGCAGGCGTTTCTAATAAATTGGCCAGTCAGTGCATGAAAGTAAATGGGGATTATTCTCCCTAGACTTCTTGCCGTTTGGACGTAAAGGGCTGTTGGGGGGAACACTGAAGGCATTTCGAAAGAGTTTGCCGCAGCGCTAATGCTGAGCACAGCTTTTAACAGCTTGAGTTTTTTTTTAGCGATAGGGGAGGCTTAAGACGTTAGCGTAGCCGCAGCGTTCGGGGAACGCTAAGGTAACATTTGGTAAGGGATACCCGGCGCTTCAGCCTTTTCCTTTGAGTTCCTCATTAGCCAGTAGTGAAGCGCAGCGGAAGGCTTAAGCGTGGCCGGTGCTGCGGCGGTGGTGTGAGGTTATTGGAGCCTTAGGCAGGGAGTGTAATTTAAAGGTTGCTGAAGTGTTGGAGAAGTGTGAAAGTGCACTGCCCCAGCAGTCAGGGCCAAAAAGGATGCAGCAGAACGGTGCTGAAATATTTTACACTTCAGAAGTCACAGTTGCCTCAGACGGATCAGGTTGTAATTTTATCTCAGAGCTTCACTGGAACGAGTGGAGAAAGTATACATTCTGAACCTTCTCTCCAGTGTGTTGGCATTTGTTCCTGGAAAAGCACTGAACGGGTTTATAAACCCCCTGAATTCTTCAGCTGAGCAAACGAGAGCTTGTTGAGAATTAATGAGTCGGCAAGAGCCGCCGGAGAGTCGTTACTGTACTATTAAAGCCGCTGTCAGTCATCATCGCAACCCCAACCCAGGTCAGCAACAACATCACTCCTCAACCGCAACACTGACCACTTTAACACTGGAAAACCCTGCAGCTGCACCCGGCTGGAGTACAGTTAGAGACCACAGCCCATCAGCTCCTCTAGACCTTCTGACCACTGATGGTCGACCGTCCACATAACATCTCGACAAAAGCAGTCCTGTGGACAGAAACTGACAAGTGATGAATGGGGTAGATAAACTGTGCAGCATCGGATGGACTAAGTAACTTTACACCTGTATAGTAGAGCTTCCAATAAAATGGCCAATAACTACATTTACAAAGTGGATATTTCAAACAAAGTGTCCAGCGACTGGAAGTACAAGGTGGATGTTTCTAATAAAGTGGCCAGTAAGTAAATTTACAGTGGGTGTTTCTAATAAAGTGGCCAGTGAGTGGAAGAACAAGGTTGGTGTTCCCAATGAAGTGGCCAGTGAGTGGAAGAACAAGGGTGGTATTCCCAATAAAGTGCCCAGCGAGTAAATTTACAAGGTGGATGTTTCTAATAAGTGACCCGTAAGAACATTTGCAAGAAGGGTATTTCCAGTATGGCCAGTATGTGAAATTAGAAGGGTCGTGTTTCCAGTGCAGTGGCCAGTCAGTAAATTTAAAAGGTGTTTCCAACAAAGTGGTCAGAAAATAAATTTATAAGGTGGGTGTTTCTAATAAAGTGGCCAGTGAATGGAAGTACAAGGTGTTTCTAATAAAGTGGCCAGTGAGTGGAAGTACAAGGTCTGTGTTTCCAGTAAAGTGACCAGTGAGTGCATTTACAAGGGGGCTGTTTTCAGTATAGTGACCAGTGAGTAAATTTAGTATGTGGATGTTTCCAATAAAGTGTCTAATGAATGGAAGTATAAGGTGGGTGTTTCTAATAAAGTGGCCAGTGAGTAAATTTACAGGGTGGGTGTTGAAAGCTCAGAGCTGCACCAGTGTGTTTGGGAATAAGGGCTGACATGCTACAGTGCTACATACTCTGTTACAGCTGCTAAAAGCCTTCCCCTCTGTTTAACAAATGATGTGTGTTTTTAAGAGACCAAAAGAATCATAAAACAGAATTGGAACGATTATGGAATATTAACCGGAACATTAGTGCCGTGTTAACGGCCTGTTTTGCAGGGTGTTCAATAAATGTTGTGCTATTGCTGAGCAATGCTAATGAGTGTACCTTGTGGTTTAACATCGACTGTGGGGCTATTTTTGATTAGAGAGCAAAAACAAACCTCCACATCTGTGGGGCATTTTGGTCACATTTGAGTCTGATGGCCCCTTTAGGTTATCTAGAAATGCTCGCATTGCTAACAGAATGCTAACATTTTTCACAAATCATGTGATGAAGTTACCGGCATTAGCACCACGGTTGCGTTTATGGTTAGATTGTGGGTTATCTTAATGAGGGTCGAGGGGAGAGTGAGCATTAGGCCGGCTTTACATTGTCAAATGTTCACCACGGCAACAGCTAGAAACATCTGCACCACCTCCAATAGCTGCACTCCTCTCAGCTTTCTGAAACGGGTTTCATGAACCAATCACAACGCAAATAACCATGTGACCACAACAGTTGGAACCTTGAGGGACGAGACAATAAGAACGCATGGCGGTCTCTCTGAATAACGTCGCTTGTAGGAAGCCAGTTAGCTCACCTAGCAGCTGAGCTAACCACAGACATGAGAGCTGCTTGAACATCTGACTATAAGTGTGCTAGCTCGCTATATTGCATTCTAGCCAGGTCATTAATTTTAATATCACAATGCAGATGGTTTTATACAGCTACATCTTATTAAAAAAGTTCCTCACTGTATTAACTAATGAGAGGAATTCCTGCATGAAGGATTTCATTCGGTGGGCCGCCCACACCCGTCTGCACCTGCTGCACCCGCCCGCACCGAAGCGTCACAGTGTAAAAAACAGGCTTAGGTTGATGTTTAGGATTAAGATTAGGTCTGAGGTAATTTTATGTTTAGGTTCAACTTTAGGATTGGAATTAATCTTTGAGTTTATAACTAGGTTTAGGTTTTGGGTTGGAATTAAGATTAGGTTTAGGTTTTAGGTTTAGAGTTAGGTTTTGGTTTGAGGATTAAGATTAGGTTTAAATTTTGGGTTTAGGATTAGGATTATGTTTATGTTTTAGATTTACGATTAACTTTAGATTTTGGGTTAAAGTATAGGTTTTGTGTTTAAGATTAGAATTAGGTTTAGATTTTGAGTTCAGAGTTAGAATTAGGTTTAGGTTTTGGGTTGAGGATTAGAATTAAGTTTAAGTTTTGGGTTTAGAATTAGATTTAGGCTTTGTGTTTAGGGTAAGGATTAGGTGTAGGTTTTCAGGTTTAGGATTAAGATTAGGTCTAACTTTTGAGTTTAGGACTAGGACTTGATTTAGATTATCTACGGTCTACAGAGAACCATCAAAACAAAGCGTTAGACAATCTCTCTCTCTCTCTCCTGCTCTCTCTCTCACAGACTCTTTCTCAGCCTTTTTGACTTTTTAGGGCTGTGGGGAAAACTGAATCAGCATTATATGGAGCTGAGGTTTGGCAGAAAAACGGCCTAAAACTTCGACCTCTATTTTCTCTGTTCTGTGATTAAGTTTTCCCTCCTTTCTGGTGATCCTACAGGCAGAGGTGGGCTGGAACCAGCTACATTTACGCAATTTCATTTTTAAACGATAACACTTTTTCTCCTACTACACCACATGAGAGTACAGTCATCAGCTCCTGGACAACTTTCCTGATGTTCTCATCTCTAGAGCTTCAGTCTTTTATTTTACACAAAAGAGAGGAGAATAGAGCCGGACACACTTCAGGTCCTGTGCTGATAGATGCCGGATGTTTAGAGACGTTCCTCTGCAGTTCTAGCTGTTCTATGGGGAATGTTCTTTTATCTGGGGGTTCTTTATACTTGAGTGCTTTTAACTGCTTTTAGTTATGTCTTTAGTGACTTCATAACTGGAAATTTTCTGGCCTCTGAAAGTCCACTGAACAGTTCCTCCAACTCCAAAGTCCCACTTTGGGGCTTTTCTAGCTTTCTGTGACATAACTTTAATAAAGGGCCCAAACAGCATGTCAAAAGCTGTTGAATTTTCTATTTGTGCACAGTAGGGGTGTAAGGATACATACATTTCACTATACATTTTTAATACTTTTTTTTTTTATTTTATCAAAGGCCTGTTTTAAAATCTTTTTGCAGGCCCCCTAGTGGCCATTCTGCTGGTGGAATGGAAATGGACTCCTCAGATTTTCTTTAATAATATTATCAAATCTAATATTCTGATTCAAATTATAATTAAAATGAAATTCAAATATTTTTATTTGTATAATGTAAAGGAAAAACATAAAATTCAAGACTGAGACTTGTGGACCTTCGGAACAGCTACTGCAAAAAAGGGGTAAAGGGCTGGAAAACTGGCCTGCAGAATGTACCTGGCTGAGTTGCAGCACCTTGCGGTGTCTTTTCAGAGTGTAACTGAGTGTTTTTTTCATAAAATGGAAAGCCTATTCCAATTTATGCCTGATATTCCAAATATTTTTTATATGAAATCTGTATTTGATTCGCATCGTATCTTTTTGTTGTGTATCATGTATCTTTTTTTGTATCTTATATCTTATTTGTTCTGTGTCAACTCATATTAAATATTAATGGGCCCATGATCATATATTTTGTTGTCATCTCATGATGACAAAAACAGTCCCAAAATGGCTTTTACATAACCTTTTTTAAACTTCCCTTCATTCCTTGGAGTTAAACACTCTAAATTGTTCCTCGTTTGAAAAAGTGGTCTGGGATGAAACATTCCTCATAACTTCAGCAGGAATGGGTGGGGCTAAACTGCTGTGCAAATTCACTGGCTTTTATGACAATGTAAAATTTAAAACTGCTATTTTTTGCAGCCTGGCATCCATGTATGGACTGGGGGTGTTAACATATGACATGAAAGTCTCTTATTGCTACAAAAAGCTATGGGCCTTTTAAGAGCTAAGGGGTGTACTGTGACACCCCTAGTGTCAATATACTTTAAAGATACCGGGGCATGGCTCTGAGCTATAGCCTGGTGCGAGTGTTTGTTTTTCGACTGACCTCAGTCGAGGTAGCATAAACAAGCTGAGGTGGGAAGTTCAGGAAGTTCAGGAGGTTCTGGGAGGTTAAGAGTAAGAAAGTCCCAGGTGTCCTGAATGCAATATCTCCTCTACTTATATTTAGGTTACAACACACTCAGTCAAGGCCAGTTTTAGGCTGCTCTGCCCACCTCTGCGTGACTGAAGGCATGGTCTCTGCTAATGTAATTAAGGCTCTTTTAGCTGCACCTATTCAGAGTGAGGTCCTAGCACTCAACACTCTAAGAGTTTATTCTAGACCTGCTTGTTTTTGACTCATGTTTGGTTTTGGGCAGCTACTTTTAGTTCTGCTTGAGACGTTACTTTACTGATGTTCCTGCGCCTGGTTTAAGACTGCCCACCTCTGGCTATCACTCTTCACACTTCAACCAAACCAAAGCGTGCTTGAAGTTCTGCGCTCACAAATGTTGTAAATGACTCCGCCTCGACGTTGAACTTCCTGGACGACTGCTCTTCCTGGACTTTTCCTGCAGGAAGATGCAGGCCTTGCAGCGATGAAGAAGGAGGTGACAGTACAACTTCTGGATGGAAGTTCTGGTGTTGCAGCCTGTAGACCACAGCGTTCAGGCACCATGAAGTTGCTGAATGCACTGTTAGGCTCCTTCAACCACTTTTTTGCCTTAAAAAATGAAGGTTCCTAAATGGTTCTTGGCTTCTGAAATAAGCTTTGATAGGTGTAGAACTTTTATGTTAGGTACTTCAGAAAGGTTCTTCTTGCTTGTCTCATAAATAAACATGAAATGAAAGGTTCTTTAGGGAACCAAGTGGCACCATTTTTTGCTTCTTGAAAGAACCTTTTTTGGCACCTTTATTTTTTAAGAAAGTGTGCCCCTCTGGAACACTGTCATGAGGGGAGGGACCTGAATGACTCAGGGGGGACCGGAGCTAGCCCTGGAACATGCCAGAGATAACAGATGCCATATTGGCATCTTAGTAAGCTTTTCTGATGGTCTTGGGATTTCTAGGCCTCCTCACACTTCAACCACAGAGTCAAAGTGTGGTCTGTGGTAGCCATCAGAACGTTAAATAGTCTCCGCTTTTGGCTGCTCGTTGTTGTTGTTTCCAGGCGACTGCTTGTTGCTGCGCTCCGTGCCACCCCTGGACGTTTCCTGCAGGAAGAGGCGAGGCTTGCAGAGGGAAAGCAGAATGCGGCGGTATTCTCTGCGGAAGTTCTGGTTGAGCAGTCCGTAGACAACGGCATTCAGGCACGAGTTGAAGTATGCCATGAAGTAGCTGACCACAAAGAGCCAGTCGGGCACCATTGGTGCCACCCTTGGTGGGTCCACAGCTACGGCCAGGCCAATAAGATTCAGCGGTGCCCAGCAGACAGCAAACAGCACGAAAACTACGAACATGGTGAGGAAGTGGCGCAGGTCGCTGGGTCGCAGACGTGGCCGCACGTCACTGGTGACCCGCCTCCTCACCTGCAGTGCAAAGCAAAGTAACACGGATGTGTGCTCAGAGATTGCATCTGTATCTCACACACACACACACAAACACACACACACACATGCACACACACTATTATATTTGCCTCATTCGTTGATCACTGTCATTTTGTTCCATTGTGGATTGTGTTTGGGTGGAAAGGTTGTTAGAACTAAGACCACTAGAACTAGGGCCACTGGAACTAGGGTAACTGGAACTAGTGCAACTGAAATTAGGGCCACTGGAACTAGGACAGCTGCAACTTAGACCACTGAAACTAGAGTCACTGGAACTACGACTACTGGAACTAGGTGGAACTAGGGTCACTCAATGTAAGGCCCCTGGAACTAGGGTCAATGAATGTAGGGTCATTGAATGTAGGGCCACTAGAACAAGGAAAACTAGAAGTAGGATTACTAGAACTATGGCCATTGGAGCTAGGGCCAATAAAACTAGGACCACTGGAACTGGAGCAACTGGAAGTAGGACTGCTGAAACAAGAGCCAATTAACGTAGAGCCACTAAAATTAGGGCCACTGAACGTAGGGCCATGGGAACCAGGACCACTGCATATAGGGCCACTGGAACTAGGGAGAAGGACTGTAACTACGATTGGAAAATTAGTATTTAGGAATAGGGACAGAGACAATAGCTTGTGTATGGCCAAATCAAGTGGTCCACCCTCTGAGATTTTTTTCCAGCGGACACTGATGTGGTATATACCTACATATAATAGTATGTGACTGGTCCCTGGAAGATGAAAAGCTAAAATCATTTAATCTTAATTAATAAATTTTGGAGAGTACCCTTCAGCGGGGGAGGTTTTTAATAGTTCTACCCGTTGCTGTGTGAGATTTTTTGCTCGTTTGACTTTGACTTACTTGACAGGATGATTCTGTTTGTTGTACAACAGCACAAGCTGTGGTTGCCATGGTTACAGTGCCATAATAGTTGTGAAAGAATATGGGGGGTCAATACATTCTCTATAAAAATGGTTTATAAAGGCATGTAACCAAAACAACAGCTTGGCAGGGTCATTTGCCGGTATTACGCATGTCAGTTATGCATGTCAATTATGCTTGATAGTTGCGCAAAATGTAAAGATTTATTATATAACGTTGCTCATCAAACAGCGACCATTTGTTTTGCCATTGCATGTGTTCTGCACGGCGCTCACTCTGTTCATAAGCTGATGTGTTCGGGCATACTCCGAGTTTAGCTTGATTTAGTTACTGATTGACTGTCAGATGTATAAAAGTATAAAAATAAAACTCTGAAGGCATATCAGCTGTAATTTGAATTGCCATTAACTTGCATTGCGACATCAGCAATTAGAATGTGTTAAGTGTTGAACTTTCCAAAACACACATGTGACGGTACATTTCAATTAAAAATAATCAGCCGCACACCAGTGTGACGCTACGCGCTGAAGGGTTAAGAGTGGAAAAGAGGCTAAAAATGTAACACAGTGCACACACACACACACATACACAGACACACACACACACACACACACACATACACACACACACACAGCTAAAGACCTGCAGCACCAGAACCCAGATCCTCAGGTAACAGAATGTGACCACAGCGATGGGCAGCAGGAAGTGGACGGTCACCACGGCGATGGTGTATCCAGCGCTGGCTGTCTGACTGAACGTGCAGGAGTAGACCCTGGGGTCGTAGGTCAGAGAACCCAGAGCCAGGTTTGGCAGGATGGCGATGGCCGTCAGGACCCAAACCAGGATGAGCAACACTGACGTCCCAGCACGCCCATACACCTTCTCATACCTGAGACATTCCAACAATGTTCTGTCCCACCATATATTTACAAAGAATGCATGCACAGAATACTAATACAATACAAAAATGACTGTGGTTCTGCATCTTGAACCAGTTCAGTTAATCCTATTAATCTGAAGACTTTTTATTTCATGACTAAGAGACGTGAGGAGTAACTAGTTCCATGTACTCTGTACCATGGAGTGTGTAGGTGAGGTGTGTTGGTGGGGTGTGTTGGTGGAGTGTGTTGGTGGATTGTATGGGGGTGTTGGCGGAATGTGTTGGTGGAGTATGTTGGTGGGGTGTGTAGGTGGAGTATCTTGGTAAGGTGTGGTGGCGGAGTGTGTTGGTGGAGTGTGTTGGGGTGTTTAGGTGGAGTGCGTTGGTGGAGTGTGTTGGTGGGGTGTGTTGGTCGGGTGTGTTGGTGGGGTGTGTTGGTGGGGTGTGTAAATGGAATGTGTTGGTGAGCTGTTGGGGAGTGTTGGTGGAGTGTGTTGGCAGGGTTTGTATGTGGAGTGTGCAGCTGGAGTGTGTATGTGGAGTGTGCAGTTATAGTTTGTATGTGGAGTGTGTGGTACCTGCTGGCCTGGCAGATGAAGCAGTAGCGGTTGATAGCAATGGCGGTGATGTTGAAGATGGACCCAATCACACTGGCCCCCATCAGGAAACCGCTCACTTTACACTCCATCTCCCCCGGCAACCAGCCCGCATGCAGCATCGCGTGCAGCACCAGGGGGTACGGATAACAAACTACCAACAGGTCCGCAAACGCCAGGCTCACCACAAACACATTCCCTGCAACACACACATACACACGGATAACATAACTAACAGAAAGTAATACACACACACACACACACACACACACACACACACACAGACACACATTCTCTCTCTCACTCCTTCTTTCTCTCTTGTTCTCTGTCTCTTCTTCGTTCTCTGTCTCATCTTCAAAACAACTGTTCTTCTCTCATTTTAACCCATTGTTTGTTTTTTATTTGTCTTTGTTCTTTTAGAGAACCTACAATAATTCACACTTAATATCAATTATAATATTAATGTAATATTTATAACAGCACATGTCTTGTGGAGTAAGATTTGTTCATTTATTTAAACTAACTTATTTTTAATTCATTAACTTATTGTTTCTTAAGCAGAAGTACCTGCATGTTCTCTCCTGCCCAAAGCTCAGTTTTATTTAGACCTTTTCTTACTGGATAATTTCCCAAACAAAAGAAGCTCCACAAAACATCTTGAATAACTGCCCCCCCCAGAGGGGCAGGTGTGTCGCCATGGTGACACACGCCGGTGGCGCATCAGCTCAGTATGGTCCATTTAACTAAAAAATAATGCTCCAGCGCGCTCAATTTCCCTTTGCTTTCAGGTGAGAGAGCCAGCGAGTCTCATTGTAAACACTTTTTGTTTCATTCCATGTCTTTTTTCACGCTACACGACTGATCTAATATTCACTCTTTCCTGCATCCCGTCTTCCAGTCCCCTCAGAGCCAAAAACTGCTGTGTAAGAACAAATCCACCACAAACCCTAAACTCTGCCTGAACCTGCAGCTGAAATCAAATCACACCTGCACACACACACACACACATACACACACCCATCCACACACACACACACGCACACACACACACACACCCATCCACACACACACACACACACACATCCACACACACACACACACACACACACACACACTCATCCACCCACACATATACACACACACACACACACCAACTCACACATACACACACGCACACACACACACACACACAGACACCCACCCATCCACACACACACACACATAGACACCCATCCACCCACACAAACACACACACCCACTCACACATACACACACACAGACACACACACACAAACAGTCACTTTGTAACATTCACCTCTTTTCACCTTCAGTAAATCCGTTCTGGTCAGTCTAGTTCAAGTTTAATTTAGTTTGTTGCTTTTCTACTACATTTAGTTCAGTTCAGTTCTGTTCAATTTATTTCCATTCAGTTCTCTTCGATTCCATTCCATTCGTTTAGTTTCAGTTCAGGTCAATTTAAATAATTTAATTAAATTACAGTTTTTCTTGAATGCTTTGATGCAGCAGTCAACTCAAACTCCACATTTTCAAAACAGTTAACACACAGGCCTAAACAGCAGCACTCATGGTCACAATGACACATTTTGTTTGCAAAAGGCTCTAACCGTGCCAAAACTGTCAAAATATTCAACAAAAGCAACTTTTGCCTTCAAACAACACAACTTGCAAACAAGTATATGAGCCCTTCCAATCAATCATTACAAACTGCACAACAAAAGACAAAATACAGCACTCAGTGTGAATCAGTGCACCATTGCTTGTCATTGTAGTCTATTAGCTTTCATGCCATTGCCATTTGTTGTCTTTCTTCATAGGCGGTGTCAAATTGGCCTTCTTGCAAAGAATTGGATCCAGAATCAGAAATGCTCTGATGCAAATTTTATTGATTCCATGACATTTTTTTTCTTTTCAAACTGTGACTGACAACTGAAATACTGTAAATATTACAGAAACTACATGTAAATCAAAATAAAATCTATCAGAGTATAAGAAATTACTGTAAGAAAATAAAAGTAAAATATATTATGGTAGAGTATAAAAATCTATTAGTGTACTGTATAAGAAATAGTCACTGTGGATAATCAGTCTCTTCTCTCTTGACGATGGGGCCACATGGCCTCATCCACATCACATTCAGTATCCTCTCTTGCAGTTCACCGAGGGAAAAATCTTCTTGCATGCCTTATCCAACCTTGACATTTCTCTGCACCTATTTCTTGGGCAGCAGCAGACATTGCATTCAGCAAGGGCATCTGCTCACAGGGACGGTGATCATAAACCTTCCACCTCCAAGCACTGAAGAACTCCTCTATGGGATTCAAAAATGGGGAATATGCTGGGAGGAACTGCATCATCATACGAGGGTGTGCTGTAAACCACTCAT
>JBBPCZ010016878.1:0-14667 GCA_037974445.1 Brycinus macrolepidotus
CATACTAATCGTCAACAACAGGTGTGCTCGAAGAACCAAATTAGCCACACCGTGATTAGCAGGATGATCTCATCTTAAATGTGTCAATTCATCTCGTATGTATCAAGCGATGTACGAAGAACGGACCCCTGGTGTCTAATAATGTTTTATAAAAGTGAGTTACTTTACACAACACCTAGCTCCTTCACTCTTTACACAATCAGGTTGTTTCATACATCCTCAGAAAGCTTTTCATATATGACAATATTAGATACCTATAAAGGTTTCTGTATTCAGTTTTATGTATATTCATGTATATGTGGCACCATATGTGAGAGTGTGTGTAAAATCTATGAGTACAATGATCAATGAAACTATTTATACTCGTTCTGTAATGAAACATGCAGCTGGTCAGTGTTCTTCATGTACTTATGATGTCACGATATGCCCAGCAAAGCTAAGATAAGTATCCTACATTGACACGTGAGTCTTACAAAAGCTTACTGCATAAACTTGGGCTGTGAATGTCAGTCAAAATCCCCCCCATTTTAAGCAGTATTATTTAGCACTCAGCAGAGGATAAAGTCATCAAGTGACAACTAAGTACACCTGAATGTAAACTGGAGCAGTATTCCGAAATGTTGATCCCCATTTTTAGAATAAGCCATTTGTCAGCTAGCTCAGAGGAATGGATGCTAGCAGCTAAGGGATGAGTGGAATTTTTTCCACTCAAGAAAAAAAAAATGTGAAAATTGTTTGAATTTATACTCGTGATTCTGGACAACTGTAGATATTCCAGGACTTGGAGTTCGTTACAAACCCAAATATTACTCTTTCAGGCAGTTTTACAGTTTCGATGTAAAGTACCTTGATTTACTTAAAATATTTACTGAGCCATTTATTTTGTCTTCTTAAATTCTTTGTCATCTTAGAATTATCATTATTATTATTATTATTACTTGTAGTAGTAATTGAACTTGCAGCACCAGTGGTACTTGCAGTAGTAGTCATAGTAGTAGTAGTAGTTTTCATGTAAATGTGGCTCCTGAGAGCATTTTATTTACCACAAGAATTCACTAGCATCACAGTGTACCCAGTGCTGATGCAAAGAACGCTTTGGGTGAATTTTACAGATCCATCATTGAACTTCAGAACATACTCCTAGATGGATTTCAACCATACAAATCTCATTACTCAGTGGTCAGACAATACCTAAATTTCACCAGTATATGGAGAGAGGCTAATGCACTTAACCCTATCCCCACTCTGGCTACTCATCACATGACAAATCATTTGTCATAGTACATTTAGTGAAATGTGCCCCTGCAGTATAGTTACAATACATTAAAGAAAAAATTAAAGCCTAGAACTAAGTAAATGTTTGTTTATTGGAATAGATTTTTTTTCTACACATTTTTATTACAAGTGTAAACTGAATTGTGCAAATGTGCAAATGTACAGGATAGACTATGTACTGTAAAGTGCAGTGTGCTAGCTGCTGTTGATTTATATAGATATAAATAACAGACGGCAGGTGAGATACAGTGAGGTAGAGAGGTACAGAGGCACTTTAGATACAGCGAAGAAATGAGTACAGTTGTGTTTTAATGAACGGTTTAAAGTTGTGGTTTAGGAGTCTTATGGCCTGAATATAGACGCTCCTCCTGAGCCTCTCTGCTCCATGTGCCATAATACTCCTGAAGCGTCTACCTGATTTCAGCAGTTCAGACAGACAGTTACTGGGGCAGTTGCTCTGGTCCTGCATCTCCTGGTATAAATGTCCTGCAGAGATGGCAGAGCTGATTTAGTGCAGCATTCCACCGTGCGGATCACCCTCTGTAGCCAGGAGGTGATGTTCTGAGTCAGGACACTTTCTACAGCACCAGAGTAAAATGTTCTTAGGATCACTGGAGAGACCCCAAACTTCCTGAGCTGTCTCAGAAGGTAGAGACGCTCCCTTGCCTTTTTGGACTGGGCTTGAAAATGTTCAACCCATGTCAGATCCTCAGAGATGTGAACGCCCCAATATTTGAAGCTGCTCACCCTCTCCACTGCAGTCCCGTTGATGTTGAATGGGGTGTAGGACCGCTGCTGTCTTTCTGACATTCAGTTTGAGGCAGTTCTCCTGACACCATGATGTTAGGTTCTCCTCCTCCCCCATGTATGCTGTTTTATCACTGTTGGAGAGGAAGCCCAGCACTACCGTATTATCAGCAATTTTGACGATGGATTTGGAGCTGTGTGTGGTCACGCAGTCATATGTGTAGAGGGTGTAGCGCAGAGTATACAGCCTTGTGAAGCTCCTGTGTTGAGTATAATGATGCTGGAGACACAACCACCAACCCTCAGCACCTGTGGTCTGTGGTCTGCCTGTGCTACATCACACGCTGCAACCAGAATCCATGGATGACTGCAGCGGTGCTAAGACAGTGCCTTCTGAATAAGGTGATAATGCAACACGGGTCAACCTGTTCTAGGCCATCAAAGGAGTGAGGCACGCACATGCTCAGAAAATTCATAGCCACTTTCGGGACACAGAGGACACATGGTTCAGGGGCAATGCATCTGGGGCATCACTGACTTCAGAACATTTTCACCTGCCTGTGATGGTGAGGCCTTGATTCCTGAATCACCTCTACACACGGTTTGAGGCACAGAATGACATGGCACCAATAAAAACCATCCTTCCTCCAAAGAGGTAATCTGCCTGGCTATGGCTGACGTGAGGTGAACTCTGCCCAGAGTTAACCCACAGGCCAGACAACATAACTGACAGAGTGCTTAGATGATGTGCTAGCACATGTTTTCAAAGACATCTTAAATATCTCTTTGAGTACCACAGTCATCTCAACATACTTCAAAACCATGATCATCATACCGATTTTTGCACAATTATTCATTCCTTACCTCATAAATTCACTCTTTGCACTGTTAAGGGCTACACTGTATGTTATCCTCACCTACTCTATTGTTCTATTTCTTGTACTTTGTGTAGTGCTGTAAACTCTTGCGTAGTCTTGTGTTTTTGTGCTGCACCATGGTTCTAGAGGAATGTTTTTTTTTTTAATTCCATTGTGTAGAGTGTAGATGACTGAAATGACAATAAACAGCTAATAGTACAAGTAATAGTCTCTGTAGTCGTGGTCTCTGTAGTAGCAGCAGTAGTAGTAGCAGTAGTAGTCTCTGTAGTCTCTGTAGTAGTAGTACTCTCTCTGTAGTAGTAGTAGTAGTAGTAGTAGTAGTAGTAGAAGTAGTAGTCTCTGTAGTAGTAATAGTACTCTCTCTGTAGTAGTAGTAGTAGTAGTAGTAGACTCTAGTAGTAGAAGTAGTAGTAGTAGTAGTAGAAGTAGTAGTCTCTGTAATAGTAATAGTAGTAGTCTCTATAGTAGTAGTAGTAGTGTCTAGTAGTAGTAGTAGTAGAAGTAGTAGTCTCTGTAATAGTAATAGTAGTAGTCTCTATAGTAGTAGTAGTACTCTCTCTGTAGTAGTAGTAGTAGTAGTAGTAGTACTCTCTATAGTAGTAGTACTCTCTTTGTAGTAGTAGTAGTAGTAGTAGTAGTAGTAGTAGTAGTAGTCTCTATAGTAGTAGTAGAACTCTCTCTGTAGAAGTAGTAGTAGTAGTAGTAGTCTCTATAGTAGTAGTAGTACTCTCTCTGTAGTAGTAATAGTAGTAGTAGTCTCTGTAATAGTAGTTGTAGTTTCTGTTGAAGTAGTAGCAGTAGCAGTGCTCTCGGTGGTAGTGGTGGTAGTAGTACTCTCTGTTGTTGTTGTTGTTGTTGTTGTAGTAGAGAGTATTACAATTACTACAGAGAGTGATACTACTAATACTACTATTATAGTAGTCAGAGAAGCAGTATGATAGATTTTTTTACTCTTTTTCATTACATACAGACATGTTCTGAGTGACTTGTAAAATTTGGGCATCCACTAGACACAACAGGTTAGGTGGAGCACACAGCACATAATACAAGTTTCTATAATACAATCACTTGATAAAACCCATGCAGATGATGGGTTCAGGAAAACTAGATCATCCTAGTCTTGTTTTGCCCACATCCACTTAAAATCATGAGAAATGCATGTATTTGCAAAAAAATCTAAATATCTAAATAGATTTATTTTATGTCATTTGCATATATACATATATTATTTTACCGTCAAATGCAAAAACAAATACTTCTAAGAATGGTGATAATCAACTGGCAGATTGTAATTGTGATGTCTATTGTTAAAAAAATACCCTAGTGTATCACCTAATTTTTTCAGCTTCAAGGCAGCTGTTTTATAGCTGAAGGTAGTGACCAGAGAAGTCCCCTCACTCTAAGTGGGCTGGCTTTGTGGTTGGTCTCCCCAGTGTGTGTGGCATCAGCCATTTGTCTGCATTAGGGAAACTGACCAAAGCTGAAGAGAAAGGGAATAGAATGAAGAAGAGATCGCCAAAAATAATTTAGGAGGAAAAAAATCACATTTTTTACTTCTTTCTATCTGAGCAGTTTGATTTGTAATAACTTGGAAGCTTACTTAAAGTGACAAATCGGCCCACAGATGTGATAAAGTGGAGATAAGAATGGAGGCCCTATGAGCGAGATGAGGATTGTGTCACTTGCAGCACAAACTGTGCTACGTGACTAATTGACATAAATTAGATATGATTTAGTGTTGAGGCCTGGAATTTAGTTACAGACGGATGTGTTGTTTGTGCTGAGTTCTTGCTGGATGAATAATTACAACCACTGCCAGGCAAGAAATCCTCGCACATACTGAGAAGTTCATCCATCAAACACACGTGAATTCCTAATAATAGAATTCACACTGACTTACTAAAGCCTAGAATTTCCTTGGGCTGTACATTTGGAGTTTTGAGAATAACATCCAGTTAGATGAAAACATGATCATAAGGGGCTTGTCAGTCAGTAGTATAAAAAGTGATCATGACCAAGAAAATGCAGGTTCTTCCAAGTATTGGGTTCTTTAGGAGATGACTAGGCTGACAGCACACCAATATACATAAATATTTTGATTTAAAAAATAGGTTTAACCCAACTGTTTAACAACAGTTACTGATCTTCATAACATAACTGATGTATTTTCACCATATTTGTTGTAGCCAATTATCAATTGCTAGCTACACTCTTTAAAAAAGGTAGCACATTTAAAAAAGACATTTGTGCCCTGCACCCTCTTCATTTCCAAAAATGGTTCTCTAAAAAAGCACTCATTGAAAAATTCTTAGGGAACCAAAAGTTGTTGTATGGCCTTATGTGAAGAACCCTTTTTGGCACCTTTAATCTAAACAGTGTAGATAGTCCTCTATCACACTGTGCCATCGAGCTAGGAGAGTGTGGGATAGCACATGGTTCCTCCAGGACGCATAGAGTCAGATACCTTGTCTATTCAAGTGCAGAATTACTGGATGGCCCAACATGCTTGGAGGAGAACACTAACAGCCAATTCTTTTTTATGACATTTCACGATTTTCTGCTCAATTTAGTCATCTCATTTTCGACCTACTTGCTGCGACTCCCCCTTTCATGTGATATCACCAACACTGGGAGCATGAAGGCTAACAGGAGCTTTCTCTGAGTCACGTGACTCCATTTTGAGCTGATGCTTATGTAACATCACTCTACAGTGGAACGTGCTTAGAGAAGAACACTGACTGCCAGTTAACAAGTCTACATTGATCCAGAATCATGCTTAGTGATAGAGAGGTATAGCTATTCCATCCACCCAGAGAGAGCAAGACCAGTTGAGAATTCCAGGCCCAGGTGGGTCAGCGTTTAGGTGGTTGGGCCAAGCAGAGTATATACTAATAATTGCTCACTCAGAACAGAAAAAAAAGTCATGTGGTTGATACAGAATGTAAACTGAATGTAAATGTTACTTATTGCATAACTCATTCCACATCCCAAAGGCAAGGGGTTAAATGTTTTTCCCCTCACACGCAAGGTCAAGGACTTGATAAGGAATGCCCATGCATAGGCAGAAACTTTTCCTCCAGACAAAAATGATTTGGGAAATAAAGCAGTTAAAACTGCTGTTGTCTGAGTATTACAACAGTAGGGTTTAAATTTCCTAAGCGGGATTGAGCCACCAAAGAGAGGAAGGTTTCCTTTGATGGCATGGCAGATACTGTGTGACAGCAAAGAGGATTTCCCCAAATCTCATTAAAGTGCCTGAACCATATTGGCGCTTATGCCCTTCTCTGTTCGCTGCTTTCTTTCTGCTTCATAATTCACCCTCTGCAGCTGATAAATATGACTTCTCATATAAGTCTGATTCATTGTTTAAGAAGTTCTATTAAAGGGTTTAGAATGCCTGCTCACAGATTTATACCATCCATGTTATTATCATAGATAAAGGAGATATAATGTAGAATAATATAGGCGAGGTTATTAATGTTATCGATTAACCCCCTGAACTTACATATTAGATTTATAGTAATTATCAATAAAGCTGTAAATGGTAGTTGAGTAATGAAAATGAAGATTAATATTGAAATATGAGTCTAGATTTCAGGAGGTTAGGATTCATTTGGTAACAACAGTGAAGGTAGCCCAGTTTTAGGGACCTCTTTCAGTTCTTTGCATTCATATACAGCCATATGCAAGAGTTTTCATATTCAAATCACATGATTTATCGATTTTCTCAGTAAAAGTGAGTAAATATCCTCCATAGAGAATACATTTAATTATGGCATTTTTCTGCAAGTACACAATTTCTGTTTGTTTGTTATAAAAATATAAAATGTGCCATTTATTTATTTATTTATTTTGCCAGTATGGTAAAGTCAGCAAATAAACAGTAAATTAAATTAAACTGTGTAGAAGTGCATCTCAGTAAACCAACATAGCTTGTAATTTGACCAGAGGCGTCCAAACTTTTGTAAATGACTGCAAAATAATCCCATTAGGTTTAGCCATAGATTGCCGTTCAGTCACTGGCATTGCTTTAGAGACAGTATATGAATTTTGTGAATTACAGGGGGCCTGGATCACAAGACCACCTCGGACTCTGGGGCTATGGCTATTCCAAGAACCCCCGCTATAGTACCCCCAAATATTTTCAAACTGTCTTGAAATCATTCTGTTGTCTCCTACACAGTCGCACTAAGGATTCTGACTATACACACACACCCACCCAAACACACACACACACACACACACAGACCCACACACACACACACACACACCCACACACACACACTCACTTGCAGTAACTTGATTTATACCCCATGACATCTAAAATACACAGGCTAAGGTCACTGTACTACAAGCAGCTGGGTGGGATAATGGAACTAAGACATTACTCTCCATACCCTCTTTCACATATGCACCTTTACGTGACTTTAACAGTAACTGAAAAATGTTAAGTAGTAAGAAAACTGGTTATATTAACACAACTCAAGTCCCCTGAAATCAATTTGAGGGTTCGCTGGTGCAAACAGAAGCCATTACTAGGAAAGGTGAGCAATGTATTGTCTTCTCTTGTTTTTATAGTTTACATGTGAAAACTATGTATTTTGTATGATTCTGGTGTCATTGTGCTAAAAAACTATTCCTTAGTGAGTGCCTGCTACTGCACAAAAGCAACACAGAATCGCTGGCAAAACAGAACCTTTCTGAGGCATCATTTTTGTGGGAGCTGTGGGCAATTCATGCTGTGGGTCTTACCTTGTTTAATGGGACTTTGATGGCAAATATGAATGTGTGCATCCTGGGAAAATACAACTTCAGGACTATAAGTTGACACAGGTATGCCAACATACCATATTATGTAGGACTAGGGCCTTTGATATGAATCTAGGGTACAACCTTCCTGCTATATACTGCAAATGTGCTAGACTAATATTCATGGAAATGAATGCAGCACCCAGTGTTGCTCCAGTTAATAATAATAATAATAATAATAACAATAACAATAATAATAATAATAATAATAATAATAATAATAATAATAATACATACATACATACATACATTTTATTTATATTGCACTTTACATTATCCAAATCTAAAAGGGCCTACAGGATTTGAAAAAGAGAAAAAAGAGAAATAAATAAACTCTATTAGATCAGTAGTTGTCTGAAGCAGCCTCCATTATCGTAACCCCAACTCTACCCAATTCATGTCTAGTCACTAGTTAAGTACATTCCAGTGAACATTCCATCCCACCTTATACCTTAAATACCTCTCATATTACACTCTGGACTTTCAATAGCACTTCACTTTCAATTGTACTTTACTTTACCTCTGTTTGATGCCGCTACAGGCACACTGATGTCCTGTCACTCGATTTGATAAGCCGTAATCTAAACTCACTCAAAGTGGTTCTATGCTACTAACTGTCTCCTGTGTAATAATATACGTAGGGTGCAATATTATTCATTCTGGAAGGTTTACGTCCCTTCCACATTTTATTCTTGTGCAATATTATACGTATGGTGCAATATGATTCATTTTGGAAGGGTTACATACCTTTCCCACTTTACTGTTTTGTCTTGGATTTACATCGCATTCACACTACTGTTACATTGCAGTGTTGTCTATTTATTGTATTGTCTCAGATTTATATCGCATTCACACTACTGTTACATTGCTGCACTGTCTATTTATTGTATTGTTTCTGTCATACCCTGCACTTTGCTCAGCCTGTCGGTGGACAGGCTGGAAAGCCTTTTGAGACACTACCCCGGCTAAGGTTCTCTCAAGCAGGAGTGGCGGATCTCCTGGAACCTCTTGATCGCCGCGTGGGTTACGGTATCTAAAGTCTGGTTCTTTCATGCAGGAGTGATGGATCTCCTGGAACCGCTTAGTATTTGTGTGGGACTATACTGTTTGTGTTCAGAGCTCGGTGAGCTCGTTCCTGTGTTGGATTCATTAAAGACCTTCTTGTATGCCTAACTCTGGTTCTGCAGTGCGTCCTTACAGAAAGCCCGACATGACAGCACACAGCTGTTGATGACAGTTAACCCTGAACCTTTAATCTTGAAGCTTGAACCTTGATTTACCACACCTATTTTTGAATAATAAAAAATGTTTTGAATTCTCTGTGTCTGCACTGTAACCTAAGGCAGGCCACAGCCCTATATTAATCTTGGTTGAAAAACGTCTATTTTCCTTTTCCTGATTAAAAAAAATATTTTTAGTGTGACGAGTGATATAAATTATATGTCTATAATTTATACTGGGGTCTCTAATCCAATCAGCCTTAGACACTTGACCTGTGTTAACACTGCTTCACTGACACTGTCGGGAAAACTTGTCCCATACAAATTAGTACGTAAATCCCATTCTTAAGTAAAGATTTTCCAAATGGTTAATTTTATTTGCTTGAATGCTATGGATGTTTCTCGCCATGTATACAGTACATCTATCATTTCGCACATCACAGATATATTTGCTCTCTGAGGGAAAAAAATGCAAGCCTATTTTCCTCACTGTGAATAGTGCTTGGCCACTATTTCATATCCTGAGGATGTTTACCAACTCTGTTGTGTTTGCATTGGCCAAAGTTACTTTTACAGTTCAGTATGTTTCCAAAAGAGCCAAACTGTCTAACGTTGAATTCAAATATTGTGTAGATGGTTTCCAGGTGGTGTTTTTGTTTATAAGAGAGCATCTACAGTTTTTATTGTCTTTTTTCCTGCCTAAGAGCTGGATGTTGGTTCTGAGTGGCCCTTATGATAGAGCTGCATGTCCGTCTTTGAAATTAAGAGGGTAAAAAGGAATCTGGGTAGGACTGAAATGAGACAGCATCCATTACTGGCTGCACTGATGGAGATTAAAAAAAGAACCACTGCAATGGTGGTGGTCATTATAAACCATTAAGCCTTACATAAACGCACATCTTACATCTTTGTCAAATAATGGAATCTGTCCATTACAAATTTTATTTTTGGGTTTTTGGTTGTGTTTTATCCACTTTAATAATGTCTTTTGTTATCTTTTCTTTTTTATAGATTGTGTGTGTGTGTATATATATATATTCAGATCAAAAGGGGTATATTGCTGTTAGAACAAAACATCATATTTCCAGAATAACAACTACAGGAGAAGTAAAAATCCTACCTGACTTACAAGCAAACTTTTTTTTTCTATTCATTTTAGACAATTTCTATTGGCCCATTCATTACAAAATGACGACGTGTTTGCTGATGTTTTCAACTTTTTTTCAACGTTTTGTTCTGATCACAATATACATCAAAAAGCCACTTCATTTGGTACACCTGCTTTTTATCTACAGTCATTGTCCATTTTATCAGTTTCATTGATCATATAGGTGCACTTTACAGTTTATAATTACAGACTGTAGATCATATAGTATAGTATAGTATATTATACTATTGTATAATTTGGGTGGTGGATTAATCTCAACACAACAGTGACACTGATATGATAGTGGCATGCTGCACAGAGTGGATCCCACACAGCAGTACTGCTGGTGTTTTTAAACAGTGTCCACTTGATGTTCACTATATTTGACATGTCTAACCTGTTGGTCTACCTTGCAGGCAGAAAGTTACTGATGATGGTTCATCTGTGCTGCACAGTTTCTCTAGTCCTCCATCAGTGGTCAGTTTCTGGCCACAGGACAGAATAGTTGGTGAACTATTCTTAGCTCAGCAGTGACAGTGAAGTGTCTAAAAACCCCAACAGTACTCAGATTTTTTGTATTTTTAGATTTCCTGGCTTGTGTAATTATTTTGTTTCTCACCTCAGCAGAATGCTCCTTTATCTTCATTTTTGCATTGATTTTCCAACAAAGAAATCAGTCCTTGCAAAGGGTGCTTTTTGTATCCAGAAAGACAAACTTACTTAAGGATTCACAAGTACCTAATTATGCTTAATTATGGTCAAATAAGTGTTACCTTAGTGTCGTTTGTGATTAATTTGTTACTTGTGCAAACTTGAAGCTTTTATGTTAATCAACAAATAACCTATTATGTAAAGAAAATCCTGGAGCAAAAGAGTTCTCAGCATCAATGTTGTTTGAGGATAATTATGTACAGCCATGGAAAAAAATAAGAGACCACTTTTCCCTTTTTTTCTGTTCACTGTTTGTGGCAATTTGCAGCAGTGTGTGTGTGTAAAATGCACAGGTTGCTATTCTTTTATGAACTATTGCAGTGTGTGCCGTAGTCCAGCAGCTTCACACCTGACTCAGTTTGCTGAAAGGATGAAACAGAGCTCACACATGCACACACTACACACTTACATCATTTTACAATTGCAACAATTAAATTAGTTATGTTAAGAAAGTAGTGAAGCTTAACATTTCCAAGGTGTAATAAATTATTTATATGTATAGTTTTAAATTTTCTCCAAACAGTTTTTTGTTTGGAATTTTGAATCAAGTGTGGTCAACAGTGTATAAAACAATAGTGACATGCACAATAGTGACATGGATTATTTTCCCAGAAATTGCAAAAGCAATAACCATAAAAAAAGAAATGATGCGGTTTCTTATTTTCTTCCATGGCTGTACATATGTTTTAGAATCCAAACAGTTACGCTGACTTTCAAAAGGGACCTAATACTTCTGCAAGCCACTGTTTATGATTCAGAAAGATTTTTAACTTTCTGGAAGTTTCCTTCACAAAAGATGACAGACATAATGATGACAGACATTAATAATTGAGATAGAAGGGCAATGAAAGTGAGCTTTTTATTTTAAAGAAAGAGCATGGCTGCAATTTTGCTTCTGCTCAGCCTGTGGATCGGTCAGCTCTCATTGCGGCCCCTCAAGTGCAGAACGGCTGCCTCTTGTTCCTTTGTAATTCTTACGCACGCTTCAGACAAATTACACTCTGCATATTATTAGCTATTTTTACCCTCAAGGTTGAAGCAGGCTCGGTTCTGGCAGAGGAAGGAACAACAGCAACACGGCGATGCATCAGTGCTGGATTATTTCAGGGTCCTTGCAACCCTGGATGAGTCTTATCTTATGTAAATTTAAAAAAAAAACGTAGGGAGTCAGAAGCCGGGGGATTTTGATTTAAAAGACCCAGTGCTGAGCACCAAAGTGATTGTCAGTCATTCATTCGTGGATACTCCAGAACTGTGCTGTTTATATAAGTGTTCGGCCTAATCTTACCAGGTTTTATAGAAAAAAAAATCCTTATTCACTTATGAGTCATTGCTTTCTGCTTTTGCAGCCCCTTGACTGTTGCTTTCTTAACCTCAAGGGGGTGGTTTAAAGCCAAAAATTGTCAAGGTAGGTACTTGCCATGAGCAGGTCTACGATTGTGTGAACGTTGCTTTCGGAATGTTTGATGAGACTGTTCAAAGCACGCCCTCATCTTAGTTATGGCATAGTTTGAATCGAAGCCAGCTTGCACGCATTTTATATGATGCCCTCTAGCCCTCTTTCAGTGTTGTTCTTTACAATTAGGAATGCATTATGTACACTCAAAAAATAAAGGCTCCTAAACTGTTATTCACTTGGACAATTCTAGGAGAATTGTTTTCCGCAGCTGGTGTACAAATAAAACATTATATGGAAGGAGGCTCTATAAACTTCAAGTTTCTAAATGTACATTTTATGGCTGAAATTGGATGCTTTTGCTAAAGTGACACAAAAAGTACAAAAATGAAAAGAAAATGGCACAGATGCTGCTATTGCTGAGCATCAAAATTCAGTGCCATAATGTTAATGATCAAATTACAACAGTGCAGAGGACAAATCATTCAAATTTAAATTCCCAAGTAATCAGTCTTAGGATCCAAGACCCAATAGGCATGTTCTAGAACCGCTGACTGACATGTTATTAACATCAACATTTCTTGTTAAGTCTACTATATGTCATGGTCTGTAAATATACACTACCAGCATTTCCCGCCTACTTTCTCCTGGCACACTAGGAGTTTTGGGCTAGCTGTTGCTGGTCGTCATGATCTATTTGGGGTGGGGCTGTTTATGGAAAGCCACTCCCCAGACAACGTTGCTAGCTAGTTGATGGGATTATAGCTTAATGAGCCATAATTCTGAACCAACTCTCCCGTTCACACATCAGCCATACATGTTCGAGACGTTTTTTGATGCAGAGGAGAAATAGCAAATATGGAAACAGAGCATGAAAGATCATGGGAAGATCCATCTTTTTTGGTAAGTAGCTTCACTTTCATCCTTGCAAGTAACATTTAAAAAAATGAGTTTTAAACAATGCTTTGAGAAACTATATCCTACTTAGTTTAATGTTATTTTTGTATTCCTATAGTAAAGTACAGCAATTGATTGAATTTACTATAAGACCCTAATAGGACTTCATTAGAAATTTCTGTAGCAATACTACAGATCTTTTTCTGTAAGGGTAGACTAGCCCTCATATGCAATTTACTTGACTTAGCTAGATTGTTGTATGACATCTGCTTAATATTTTTCATCATATCCATCAAAAATAATCAGTATTCACATTAATCTCTGGATACTGTGCTTGACGTTGCATTTCTTTATTCTAATAAATGAGCAATACATAATCTGTATACTTACCTGTTTTCCTAAAATTGCTCAGACATCATTATCCACATATAACATTACCAGTAGCCATGGTCATTCATATCTTGTCTTTACAATGTTTCAAGTTTTTGCAACAGATATGTGAAAAGTAAAAAAATCATTGAATTCGAACTAAAGTTTGACAGCAAGTGCTGATGCATGCACTGCTCCCAGACTGCAGAGGAAAGCATTTGCTGCTGCAGCATCACTCACATATGTCACAGAGTTAGTGGTCTGGAAGCCATGTATGCCAAATTTGCCAGCACAGATTCTAGAAAAGGTAGTACTCAAATAAACAAGAGTCTGTTATATCTTGAGCACTTTGTACAATACAAACAACTTTTTTTTAATTAGAAAGAATGCAAAGCATAACAGTGGTTCTCAAACTGGTACTCAGGGACATCTAGATGGTCTACATTTTTGTTCTATGCCTACAGGTGTATATATATATATATATATATATATACATATATATATATATATATATATATATCTGGCACCAGCTTAACAGGCATGCATCCTACAGGATGTTTGTGTACTGATGCTGGGGATATTTAGGGAAAAAAGTAAGTAAGAGTGATCTTTGCAGTGTGTTGTAAATAACATATGCAAGATATTCCCTGACTTAGCTGGGTTGGGTTCAGGGTTCCTTCTTGTTTGTGAACCTGGACCTAAAGCAACTGAGTGCCTGCTGACTGTCCACCCTTTCCCACTGTAAGCAGACGCTAGGAGGCACTGGAACTTGAGCCACATTTTCTTGCAAGGCCCTGTGATTCAGCACCACTTCTGTAAAAAGATGCTCCAGCAGGTTGTCAACATACGTAAACTTACAGGAAAATAGTTGTTGCAACTATATTAATACATTTCAGGACAAGGGTCTGGAAGGCCCCTGTGTCTCATGTTTGATGACCTGGGCTCAGTTTCTCCACATCCCTCAGGACCTGCCGTTGAAGGAGGAGGTCGCTTTTCACATGCCTTTGTGTCTATAATTTTCACAGAAATGCAGGTAATAGATTAAGACAGGTGATGAAATAAGTAGGGGTGGGAATTTAACGCGTTAATTGGGATTAATTAATTTGAAAAAAAATAACACGTTAAAAAAAATAAGGCATTTAATCACACTTTGCATTCCAAGCAAAGGGGAACTGGTAAAACATTCAACAAAGCAGGGAATGATGTTAGTTTTTTTCT
>JBBPCZ010016907.1:0-57303 GCA_037974445.1 Brycinus macrolepidotus
ACACACACACACACACACACACACACACACACACACACACACACACACACACACACACACACACACACATTCACATAAACACTCAAATATAGGTTTCATACTCATATCCTTGCTGTCATCAATATATATGTTTTTTATTTTGGCTTCATTATGTCATTTGGCACCGGCTGCCTAATATAACAGACCAATAGAAATGGACAGTACTGATGATATCAGTCTTAATATGACACAACGAAACAACACTGGCTCATTTCTTTTATTCATTTCTGTTTAAATGTGTGTGTGTTATAACACTTTCCAGCCATCATTGCTTTGTATTCTTTCACAATATCATTGTTCAAATCTGACAATAATGCCATCCATGCCTGCAAATTCTCATTAAGCTGCAGTAGCTTCATTGCAGGAGGCCTGAAACGCACACTGGATATAAGCGCTGCATTTTATTTCTGCCTACTGGAAATAATTGGACCGAATTGGATTAAAATAATGATTGTTCATGTGCAAACCTCATTAGCAGTGTTGTATTGACTAAGGCCAAAAGTAGAGAGTAATAGGTGCAGCTGTATTGATTTCGCCTCCTACCTCTCCTCTCCTCTCCTCCTCCCACCCACAAAACGGGACCTTCCGTCACCTCCACATGACAGCCAGATTGACCACACGCCTCCTGCTGATTCATCCCGATCTCTCCATCTTCTCTAATCTTATCCTTCCTTCACACCTTGGAAAGACCAAGAAATCTGCTTTAGATATATGGACTACTTCTAACAGTCCATTTATCATGAAATCTTGACTCTTTTTGGACATTCTGAAATATACATCATGCAGCCCATCATAAAACACATACTGTTTTGGAAGTACATTTGCTTTAGGCTATACATAATGCTATCACTGTGTATCCTGAATACAGGAGGCTAGTGGAGGCTCTAATTCTCAGTCATTCCAGATTGAAATATACATCATACACCTTCAAGAATCAGAATCAGAATTTAGTTTATTGCCCAGTAGGTTGCCCATAAAAGGGATTTTCTTTAGTATGATGGTGCTGCATGCAAAAACAGCACTAAGTACAATGATTAATAAAAGTAACAAGGACTGAAGAGCAAACAGGATAAAAAAAAACTATGCGAAAGCTCTAAAATATACTATTGGTCAATATAAAATATAGTAAAAAATCAGATAAATGAAGATTTGTCCAAATCTTCAGAAAATGGGAGTGTGTGTCCGTCAAGTCTCTTCCAGACCTGCTATTGCTGTCTTTGGCTTTACAATATGTTCACTTCAAATGTTTTATTTTACACTCCTCTCCATTTTTTCGAACATTGGTATGCTGTCATGTGGCATCTTTTAACGTTTTAAAACCAAGTGTAAACATTTTACTTTGAACACTGTAAATTTTATATTTCAGTTCTCTGTACTGAAATATACAATATATCAGAATGAATTGATCTGGGAGGAAATTGCTTATGCAACCACTGGTCAGACACACAGAGACACAAAGACAAGAACAATATAAAATATGGCATAAAGTCAAAATAAACCTTCCAGAAATACTCTGAAAATAAAATGCTGTGGTCAGTAAAAGAGATAGATATTAATACTATAGATGAATAAATAAGTGTCATTACTGTCCATCATTTTGCCGTGCCGATGGAGATGTGTTGGATTCTGCTGGCAGAGATACTGTATCTCCAGCTGGACAGCTGGCTGTTTTAAATCATGAAGGGATGCTGTGGGTTAAGATTTTTTAACTAATCTGTGGTTGTGCAGTGTTATAATGTGCTGTAATTTGGATGCTGTGACCAGAAATTCTTGTATTGTTGGTTTGAGATTAAACCATATCTAGTAAAAGTGGCTTCAGGCAGGAATCCTTGAAGACACATCATAGACAAAGTGTAAACGGTGATGTGCCTCGGCTGTCCACATGTACAAAAAAAAAAAAAAAGAAGAAGAAGAAGAAGGATAAACAGGGCCATACCCAGATTAAACAGTCATGCAAAAATGCAATTATGTGTGTACAGGAACAGTGGGGGGTGTTACAGGCAGAGACTGTCTCAGCAGGGGTCGGGGCCTCGTTGGTGAGTTCAACTGCTGAAGAAGCTGTATATGTAATTCATTACAAAACGTTTCTATTGTGCACTCTTTAAAACGGAGTTCCCTGAGCAATGTTACTGAAGAACCAATTAAGTTCCCTAAAGAACCATTTTGCAAATGAGGTGAGAGTGTGAAGATCCTTTAAAAGGTATAAAGAACCTTCACATAATGTAAAGCTTTACCAATTTAAATGCTCTTCCAAGAACTTTTTCATCATATGGAGGTTCTTTAAGTTCAATCATACCTCAAATTTGCCAATAAATAAATAAATAAATAAATAAATAAATGGTTCTTTTAAGAACTGAATGGTACATGCTTTTGTTAATGAGAAGTATAAGTTTGAAAAACCTACACATCATGCAGTGGTTCTTGGAAATACCCTTAAATTGGTAAAGGAATACTGATGAAGAGTAAATTTACTGTATAACACTGACTGTGTGCGGAATGTAGGAGATTACTATTAATTATACCGTCCTGTTTATTAGACGGTCCAATTTAGAATGTTAGCGGCTCCATCGTCAGGATGTTGGCCTGGTTACGCCTTGATCTCAGCGGTGCGGAGTCCTGTACAGTCTGAACATTTTAATGGGCTGACTTGAAGGCTTTTAGTGTTAATTCCAGGTTAAATGTCTTCATTAAAGTAAGAGAACAACGTGAATGATGCTGGGAGCATTAGCCAATAAACATCATCAATCTGACTCACTCAGGAAATATAAAATGTGCCCAGTGAGGCATTTCTCAGGCGAACTTTAAGATTTGGGGGGAATTTAATGATGTAAATGGTGTGCAATCAGTGGAGTGTGCCTCTTGATCACTGTCTACTCCAGTAAGAACACAAAGATATCAATTATGAAAATTGTACAAGACAATATAAAAGCACATTTCAAGTAATTGATGCAGAGCCTTCATTTGACTCCGAATGCTGCGTTCACATTACGACAGTAGATGAAAGACAGCAAACTGGATATTCCATGTGTGGTTATGGGTTAGGGGCCATTCTGCCACCAGCAGCGGTTTAACACAGACATCAGTGGTCAGCAGTCAGTGGTCTTCCTTCTAGAGTTCAATTTTCCCAATTTTGGCCATCAGTCGCAGCAGTGGAATAACTGGGACGTCGTTTTTTTCAGAAACCCATTAATGTACAACAAAACTTAAACTTCAATACACTTTTTAGAACAAAATGGACCAGATTTCCACCACTATTCCAGATGCTGTCACCATGGCAACGTTCATATGGCTGCATGACACTACTGGTCATGTGACGATGCTGACTTCACCAAAGTTCAATAGATGCAAGATGTTTAATATTGTTCACATACACAGTTATACATGCACAACGTGAAGTGAGATGTAACTCTGAATTGCTCCTGAGACTTAAAATACAATACATTGTATTAAACTGTAGGAAATAGAATAAACAATATAAACACATGTAAATAATATAAATGTGCAAAGACTAGAAAGAACTGTTGAAAACTGAAAATAGAATAAATAAAAGAACAATATGTACAGACTACAGACTAAATGTATCTAGTTCTGTTACGTGGCATGGAACATGTTTTATTTAATGCCGATGTGTAAAGAGTGTGTGATTTGTATAATTAGACTGGAGTCACATAGGCTTGCAAATCCACCTTGGTTGACAATGCAGGCGTGTGTACACTCGCTAGGCTGTATTGTATTGTGTATTGCACCTAGAAAGTGATCCTGGGTGCAAAAAAGATGCTATATAACAAAATAATTCTTTTTGCGTTATAATAGGATGGTGCGGGCAAAAATATGCCACATATCCTGCTGTCAAGAAGTGCCTCGTTTTGAATGATGAAGCCTGATCTGACTGGTCAATCAGAGTCACATGTTTAGATTTGAACTGATTTAAATCTAAAATTTAGTTTGAAAATGTTGGGTTTTTTCTTTTCTGCTCAAATCCTATATGTCACTACATCTGATCAAAGCTGTTTGTGTGTGTGTGTGTGTGTGTGTGTGTGTGTGTGTGTGTGTGTGTGTGTGTATGTGTGTGTGTGTGTGTGCATACAATGTGCCTTTCTGTGTATTTCTGTCTCCTTTCCTTGGCTAAATCACAGCATACTTGTAGGTAAAATGCTCCAATGTAGGCTAGTGTTCATATTCATTAAGCGCACAGCACCAGCAATTAATCACTGTGTTTCAGTCCTGATATATTCCATAATCCTAAATGGGTTCCATACAGTCTTATCTCCCTGCTGAGATCCTGACAGAATATAGAATGTGGAGCAGGCTTCATTTCTCTTGAGACAGAACATGTCGACATTATCTTCTTCCAAGAAGAAAAAAAAATCACCTGAGACAAACACCAGAGAACACGAGCTTTCAGCAGAGTGAGCTAATGCAGTGTGCAGCTGGAGGCTGGCAGGGTGGGCAAGACAATTTGATATCATTATCACAATGAACTAGATCAGAATAGTATAACGGGAACTTATTTTGCACTCTCTCTTGCAGTCCTGTCTTACCCACACTTGTGTAGTCTTGTATACTCTTGTGGTATTCTGTTTTTGTTCTTTGTGGGTCTGTTTTTGTTCTTTGTGTTGCACCACGGTCCTGGGAAACGTTGTTTAATTTCACTGTATATTGTGTATATGCCTGAAATGACAACAAACACCCATTTGACTTGACTTATATTAAAGCCTATATGGGAAAAACAATTTCTCACTTTTCTGAAATGAGTTTGATGAAGTAAACCTTGTATAACATGCCATTCAGTCACCACTCCATACTGCCCATATATAGAAACCAAGTTGTAAATATTGCCCATATGGAATTTTTGTGATGTCACAAAAGTCAACAAATTTCCACATATTTGCCTTTTTAGCCCACAGCAATTTAGCCCCGCCCATTCCCACTACAGTTATGAGCAGTGTTTTGACCTGGACTACTTCTTAAAAGAGGCACAATATAAACAAACAATCAAAACAGAGCTCATCTACATATATCAGTAATAATGACACAGTAACAAAACTGACTATTTTTAATTCTGAGGGGAAAGAGAGAGGTTGGAAAATGACTGTGTGAAAATGAATTGCAACTGGGTGTTTGCTGGATATAAAACCCCACAAACTTCATAAGTGAACATCGGGGGGAAAATAAAACACAAGCAAACTGTAGGAAATGAGCCTTTAAACACGGCTGAATATTTGATGTCACAGTTGAGCTGTTCTGACACAGAGGAACAGCTCAACTGAACAATGGTATGTATTAAAAACGTATTTATCCCAACTGCCTTTATAGTGTATGTGGGCTGGACAGGAATTTTAGCACTGGAAATGTGAGACTAAATGAGATGTTAATGTTGTGGGAGGAAATGTCAGGTAATCTGTCAGATTTGGTCTCAGAAGGGCACCTGTCTTCTGCCCACATTCCCCTTCAGTCAGAGCAGTCTCAGGGGAGCTGTTTTGAGCAAGATGTTTTAGCCTAGATCACCCAGTTCCAGTCATTCTTTTTCTCATCCCATTACCTGTCGAGGAGGGCGTGACTAAAAAAGATTATTGCATTATTAGATAATTTAATATCGTGAGAGGCAGGCCTATTTTTAGCTAACATTTATATACTTTTTTCCTGTGGACCCAATGTCACCCCACACACACACTCTCTCACACACACACACACACACACCCATAGTCAGACATTTGAGTGTCTTGCCTACTAATGAGTCTATTTGTCACTCCAGTGCTGCAAGCGAGCACAGCTAACTCTGTCCAATTTCCTCTGGAACTGATTAACTATGCCCCGTCCATCCACCCAGGCCTCTCTTTCCACCTATTAAACATTCACGCAGTGGAATCATACACAGCCCAGAGCTGTAACACAATAGAGGTCACTCTCACACACACACTCACACACATACACATACACACACCGCCTGGGCTCACTGACTCACTTCATTTGAATGGCCTGGGTCGTGCTAATCAGGTCTAAATTAGCCATGAGTTCAGGGTGAAATAGCTGACATAAAAAAGCTACGGCTTTGTAGGAGTTTCTCGTAGTCGTGTCTTTTTAAAAACCCAACTCCAATATTGCACAAATTCACCTGCATGGTGCTGACTCTGCTGTACTTTATTCATGTTAAAGCAAAAATCAAATTTACACAATATTCCACTTTCTCCATATGTAGACGATCTTACAGATATTAACTTCCAGAGTTAATACAGGCGAGTCTCAAGTCAAGCCCTAAGTCAGTACAGGCAAGTCTCAATTCCTGAGTCAGGTCAGGTAAGTCTTAAGTCAATTCCTGAGTCAGTACACCCAGGTCTCAATAAACAAATGTCCAAGTATAATATTTTTGTCTCCTTTGTTTAACTGGGTTCTCTTCGTCAACTTTTAGTACTCGAATGAAAATCTGATGATGTTTTAGGTCATGTTTATGCAAATTCCAAATTGTTCACAGACAAGTACCACCGCATTGGTATGTACTACACCACACTAGACCTGGATTAAACACTGGGGCAAACCACTTTGCCTACCAGGCCCATAATTAAAAAACATTTAAAAAAATATGTGGCTAAATTACCTTGGCAGAAACAAAGTGTTTCTTAATAACTCATTAGTGTAATGAGGTAACTAATGTAGAGTTATAGATTACCCTCGCCACTGAAACCGCTAACAGGCCAGGCTCCAAGACTTGCAAGACAGAGCAACAACAGCCAGAGCTGGTGTGTTTAGTGTAATATACGTTTCACTCAAATTAGCACTGCTGATCGACTACATTTGGGGATAGAGGGGCAACTGTGCAAATTTGATTTTTGGCCGAACCGCCACTTAAAAAGATATGTGCCCTGGGTAAACAGCTCTCCGCCATTCACTAACGCTGTCTATAAGTGACTGACTCTAATTCAGGTACTGAGCAATGTGTACAGTGAGGTTAATCTCTATCTCTCTGCCTGCAGACTGTTGAGAAGTTAAAGATCCATGCCTGTGACCCAATGCTCCATCAGCCTATTACCACATTACACCACATGCACCTTCAGGCGGCCTTCAGAGCTGTCTGTCTCTTCCTTAATCCACTAACCCCCTTTTATCCTCTCATTACCCTACCCTAGAGCCACGTCCTTGGCAGGATGTTCTTTACTTTCTCCTAGGAGTGAAGCTTCCCATGCTCTAAACAGCTTTTGTTAGAATGCAGACGCAAAGCAATGGTGATTTGTTGGGTAACTCTAAGTGGAGGAAGGTTCTGAGATGCACCATGCAATGCAACGTGAACACACAACGGCTTGATCAATACATCAGTTAGTCGATAATGAGGGCTGACGGATCAGTATCAGTAGAGGCAGAAATCCCATTGATGAACCATAAATGTTTAGAGGCTTGATTTGTCTTATAACGGACAATCCTGCCGTGAGGAAAACCATTCGTTTTAGATTTTGATGTTTTCAAACAGCCTTACTGAGGCTGTTGAGCTGGTGGTCACCATTTAGCTCCGTTCTATCACAGCAAATCTGTGCTTTCAGGGAAAACTGATAGTTTAAAATAAGAAAATAACAAAAAAAAACATATAAAATGTATTCAAACTTAAACCTTAGTGTAGAGATATGACACATGGAAATGTTTACTGTGGGATGCTGTTGAGAGAAACCTACTAATTAATAGGAACCAACAAAATTGCTAAGAATTCTCAAAAGCTTCACCCCCTCATATTATAATATTTATATTATATAAAACACTTATGCTTTACCAGGGTCGTAGGGATGCTTTCACTTGTCCCTGCATCAATGAGGGTTTTCTTCCACCATCCCATCCCCTAATTCTATTGATTTAAAAGGTAAGGTCTTCTGTCCAACACCCAAAGGCCTAATAAGAGCTTGCTTGGCTGTTTCTATCTAGATCTAGGTACAGGGAGAAAGATTCTGATTGCGCATTTTTACTTTTCAAGACTTTATCAAAAAATTAAAGACAAAAAAGCATGAGGATTCTACTAAAAAGTAGCTGAAAGTTACAGCTGTATTTTTTTTAGTTCCCAGAAATGATAAAAACCTTCTCTGAAGGCTTTTTTAGCTCCTCATTGCTAGTGAGAGACCATCCTATTGGCCAGTTGAGCTCTTATTTGAATCTGTTTGGGAGAAAGACTTGGTTTGTCCTCAGTTGCACTGGGCAGTGAAGAGTTCAGTGCTTAGACATGAAAAGATGAGTGAGTGAGTCACCCGGTTCTGTGCATTTCAAAGGCACCCACTTCTTTCACAATCTTCCTGCATAGTACATGAGACACATGCACAAAGACAAACGTGGACACAAGCACAAGCCTTTGTTCTAGAACATTTTGTTGAGACCATAATAAGACCTTTACATGCAAATGAAAGCACACACACACACACACACACACTCTCTCTCTCTCTCTCTCTCTCTCTCTCTGTTTGTGTTTAAGTAATCAAAGCCAATGAACACTCAGAAATTCTTCCCACCCTCCTCAAAAGACAAAGAAAAGAATCACAGTGTTTTATGATTACTAACAGTCTAGTGAAACTATCCTACCATTGCTCTTGTGTTTATAATAATAATACATTTTATTTATAGGCGCCTTTCTTTTTAGTTGTTTAGTTTTCCTTTATTTGGGGATCCGTCATGGGCTGTGTGTGTGTGTGTGTGTGTGTGTGTGTGTGTGTGTGTGTGTGCGCTTGCGTGTGTGTGTGTGTGTGTGCTTGCGTGTGCAATCATTAAAAAAACTGCTGTTGACGTTACTCTTAATGCTGGATTGGGCTCGGCTAAATTGAAGTGAACTCGTCCTGCTTTGTGAATGGAGTCATCCAATTTGCTGTGTGTGTGTGGGTGTGTGTGTGTATGTTCCTATTTTAATGAGCATTATCCTCACACTGGTAAGTCAAATTGATCCGCTTTCTGAGAGAGTGAAGAGACGGGCACACAGCATGTGTGTGTGTGTGTGTGTGTGTGTGTGTGTGTGTGTGCGTGTGTGTGTGTAAGTGTATGCATGAGTGTATGTGTTGTCTTACACTGTTGTCTTGCATCTTCAGAGCAATGTCCTGATTTTGTAGGATAACTTGAGAAACACAATGCAAAGCAACAGAACGCAGAAAATGAGCTTGAGGTTAAAATGTTTTCTCCAATATTTTTCTCCACATTATTTGTTGCTAAGATCTTGGTTCAGGTACAGAAGATTTTGATTAAATATATACATTGCACGTATAATATACAGTATATGAGATATTTTATTATATAAAAGTGCTTGTGTGTATATATGTATATATATATATATGTGTGTGTGTGTGTGTGTGTGTATATGTATATATATATATAAAGAGAGAGAGAGAGATACTTACACATACAGAATACATATGGAACATCTTGGACATTTGCTAGCATGGTTTGATACACCATAAAAGACACAAACACACACACACACACACTAATCCAATCTGCAGTCTCCAGTCTCCTTGCGCACTGTTAGGTGTAACAGTCGATGTGACACTGTTAGGTGTGACATTAACGCATCTGATCATGTGACTAGAACAGTGATGTCTCCAGTCATTTTATGCCGTTCATTTATGAAGTCATCACCCAAGACCATATCAGTGTCACCAGCGGATCTGTATAATCTGCATCTGTCAATCACACAATACAATATTCTTCCAGGATCAGTAAAGCTTTCTGATTCTGATTCTGGCATAAATAATTAAATAATGGTTCAATGCAGAGCAGAGCAAATATAATGCCTCCATACTTCTAAGGGGTAAATCTTTTTTTAAAACCATTTCAGCCCATGACACATGAACAAAAGTGGTCAGAAACTGGCCCACTAACCCACCAGGCCAGGGTTCAGCTGCCTCTCCATCACACGGATCCTGCTGGCTGGACCGAGATTACACCAGGGCCACTGCAACAGCTCCATTAAGGCAGGGGAAATGAAAGACGAGTGGAGATGGCCTGTCAGCCCCCAGCCTGTTACAGCTGACATATGTCTCTCCTCCTGCTGAATTCACCACCGGCACGAACGACAAGGAAAGACAAGAGGAAATGCAAACACATGGCAAAAATGAAATGCAAAGCCCTTCAGATCTTCAAAGGATTGAGATTAGCCCCCCTCCCCCCTGCTTCCACCATAATGGAGCCGTGTCAGCTTCGCCCTGACACACCCAGCCGCTGTTTCTTCAACAGAGGACTCATAGAAAGCATGTACATCTGGTCATAGCCATGTCCCTTATGGAGGCCACAGTTATGTCACTGCCAGCCTGTGCACATTCACACTGATGTTAGACCATCCAGATTCTTAACCCTTAGAATGCAAGTGGCACGGATCCGTGCCGGAAGTGCAACAAATGGTAAATTGTAGTCGTACGGCAAAACAGCTCTTTATATGGAAGATCCCCCGGTTTGTGTTGATGCTCGAGGTGTCAGATGTCATGCTGAGCTTTGTTTGGTGTTCTTGTGTTTGGTTATTGTCATTTAAAAAACATGTAACAATAATAAAAAACACTACTGGGGTTTAAAAATGACATCACACACAAAAGAAATGGTTTTAGAAACAAACAGAAAAAACACAAGATCTTTGAACCAGGAGAACTTTCAGGATAGTCTCCGCCCACAAGTGGGGGTCCGGAGAGCGGCCGAGTGGCGGCGGGCTGAGCGAAAGAGCACCATCAGCAAGTGTGTACGAGAACAAACACCGGTTTTAGACTGTTTTACACCGTTTATATTTGTAGAAATCAGATTTTACTAATAGCAAGAAAAAAACAAGTTAAAGCAAGAAAAAAACAAGTCACATTTACACAGTTTCACTCTTTCAAACCCATTCAAACCTTATATCCCATTGACCTGCATCCAATCTGTACCTCCTTGATGCTATACTCCTTGTCTGTGCTTGTTCATTCAGCCCAAATATACCTATGCAACCCCCCACAACACAGCAGAACAGATTCCAGACCCCTCACATATCCGGCCGCAAACATAAATGTTTAAATGCTGGAAAAGAGATGTAATGTAAATCTTTTGTGCATCTTTTAGTTAAACAAAACCAGGAGAAATTGGCATCACACAATGATCATCACACAGCATGGCATCAATATGTCAACAGAGAGCAGCATAGCTGTGCTACGTAGTGAAACAGGCTAAAACTCCAAAACATGTTTCTTGGAAAAAATGCTAGGTTTGTGCATACATTAAGATATTTGAACTTAAAGAAGGTTATAAAAGTTCGAACTTATTTTATTTGAAGTTCAACAAATTCAGAATTTCATGGCACTTTTTAAGTTAAAACGTTTCTACAGTGTGTAGTGTTTTGTTTTCTAACCGGGGTCTCTGGTTTCTCCCACAGTCCAAAGACATGTGCGTCAGGTGAATTGGGGATTCTAAACTGACCGTAGGTGTGAGTGTGTGAGTGAATGGTGTGTGTGTGCGCCCTGTAGTAGGCTGGCGCCCCGTCCAGGGTGAGTCCCTGCCTCGCACCCGTAGGCTCCGGGTACCCGTGGCCCTATAACTTTTGCAAAGGTCAAATTTTATGTTTTATTTCATTCCAATTTGTTAAATTTAGCAAACAGCAATTGCAGCTTACAGTAATTGTGCAGAAGTGTCACTTTCACAGTGATTTTGTTTTGTACACTGTTTTGTACTTTCACAGTGATTCCTGGAGGTGCCTAACAAACAAGACCCTCTATAGAGGGTGTGAACTCATTTTCACTTAAAAAATCAACCCAGCATGTCATTTAACCAGGGGTCCTCAAACATTTACTTTGGAACTTCATTATGTGCATTCACCATGTGATAATTGCTTTGTTTTTCTTTGCAGCACCCTTCCAGCCTATTTGTTGCACTCCCACTTGCTTCTATAAACAGCCAATAACTGTCCAAGTCGCTCCACCCAGGAAGCCATAATACCAACCCGCACGGGCCCATTAGCTGCTTACCAGCTATGATCACTGCTTTAATCCTGGCCACAAATTATTGTGCAGATCACACACGGGAACCCACCTTGTGCAGGCCTGGCCTCTGTCCTAAATGTAGTGTAACAGTCAAGATAGATTGCTTCTTTTTTAATCTTGTACTGGAGCTCACGTAGATATCAAATAGTAAAGGTTTATATACAGGCCTGGTTCTGCTGGGATACCCTCAGTGTAACATTCTCCCTGTCTTTTCCCTGTTTTTGGCTTTCCCCTGTTTTCCTCTCTGTTTATATTCTCCATGTGCCTTTGTTTATGTGTCTGTTCCATGTGAGTATGTTTTGGTCTTAGCCCCACCTTTAGCCCCGCCCCCTTGTCATCCTGTTCACCTGTGACTTGTTCCTGTCTCCTCCCCTGCCCAGGTGTTTCTCTTTTGTTTAGTTAGTATATAGAGCCTGTTTTTTGTTGGTTCTTCATGTTTTTGCTTGGTGTTCTTGCGCTGTGGTTTTGGTTTAATGTTAGTGCTCAGTTTTTCTGGCATTTATTTTTTTGCTCTGTTCTTGCCCCATGCTTTTTTGCTTAGTTTGCTCTCTGTTTTTGCCCTGTGCTTCTTGCTTTGTGTGTTTTGCCTCCCTTGTGTTCATGTTTATGTATGTTCCACCCCTGTTACTTCTTGCTTTATTTTGTTTGTTTTGTTAGTCCCCGTGTTAGTTCAGTTAGTTAGTTTTTGTCTCGTTTAGTCTCCTGTTTCTTGTACTGTTGTTAATAAATCCCCGTCTGGAATTGCATCCTCCTCCATGCTTAATGTCTCCATGTAACCCACAGTTTGAATTTCTTACCATCACTTTGGGGGGAAAACAGTAGAACCACTCTGGTGATCAGATGATGGGGAGCATTAGCCTATGCAGTGCACATGCATTTGATGGTGCCTGTCGTTACAAACAGACTGTTTTCTGCCGGACTTGGCATCGTCTATGGTTAGCTTGTTAGATAACCACTCACACTGGGCAAATTAATGCACTAGGAGGCCTACAATATACTGTCATGAATACATTTCAAACCACCAGCTACATAAACTCCCTCCACTTGAAATATAAACAGTAATATTAATGGCTGTCTATTAGGGGTTGAGTTGAGAAGGCAGTGGTATTCTATCTAAAGGATGTGTGCTGTGCCATGGTGCCCCTATTTATTTCTAGTGAACTCTCAGTGGTTTTGTTCTGAAGCCAAGCCTGCATGCTTATAATTTATCTAAATCATTACGCACTTCTCTCGGTGCATGTTGAGTAATCTCAAATAGCCTTGCCTATATGGTATTTGATGCTCTATGACAAACCTGTACTAATAGAAAAGGATGAAAGCGCACTGCATATAGAAAAACAGTAGTATCACCTCCCTTGAAGTCTGTTTTTTTCCATAATTCATCCATTTTTATAGAAAACGGTGTGACATACAGTGTCAGAAATCACAGTACCTTTACCATTTTGAGTTTGTTATACAGGAAGCATGCAGTTTGCACAATGTTACTTTCTAATTTATGTGGCATTTACTTCTATTACTTCTTAGCTAGTTCTAAACTAATGCCTGGTAAACACAACACAACTTTTAAAAGTCTCGCTACACAGCTCACATTTAACAATATAGCTACATTCATGAGCACTTTGGTTTGTGACAAAGCACTCATGCTGACAAATCCCACCGCCAAATAAATAAACAAGAAGTGTTTATTACATCCCAAAAGGGAGTTGCTGTCGCTGTTGTTTCTGCAGTAATTCGTGCAGAAAAAAAACAAAGGCAACGAAAGCCATAGAGCCCCCCTCAACACAACACGAATAGGCCTCACCACAGAAAGCTGCTGTGAATATTAACTCAGAGAAGGCTCCAAACCTAACTGCAGTGATAGTGAGCAGCAGCCTTGGATGATATTTGCAGATTTTTTTTCAACATATTTGTTATTCTTTTGGTTGCTTGTGCCTCGTTCCCTTGTTGGTTGCTACCTTGTAGTTATGTACTATTAAAGGTCTTCACACTGAAAGACCTATTGCAGAGAATTTCACACATGCTTGAAAATACTGGGGAATCTGCAACAGCTCGCAGCTTTAGAAAATATTTAACACTACACAAGTGCTGATTACGCAGAGTGATTTGTTTCAAAGCTAAACTCTGTTATCAAGTTCATTAGGACCCTGTTGGCTCTCTGAGTGTGAAATGTTGTGATTCCATGTTGAGCTGTTAGTGAGCAATGAGGAGTGAAAGGGGAGGAATCTGAAATCCGCTTCTGTGAAAACAGTTCACACCCATCCACAAAGACAGCCATGAAGAGCTAAAACAGATGGCTCAACTGCAGCTTTCTTGATATGAAAAAGTCTCAGTAAACAATTGCCACGATGAAAAAGATAATTTAAACAACAAAAACACATTTATGAATGCTGACTTGCTTGTTCACCTACAAAGATGAAATTCCAGTTTGCTGTCAGTTTTATAAATTGCATACATATCCATCCTACAAACAGATCCCATCAACATTTTTGAAGAAAAAATGCTTAGGGACCTCCAAAATAGATAGAAATGATATTTTACGGCTGCTGTGAAAAGGGCTTACAGAAGCAAACTTCAGACACCAAGACTCAACCGATCATACTTTGGGGTGAAGAAGAAGCTTTTATTGTCAAACTATTCCTTTAAAAGTTAAAGCCTTCAAATGACTTCCAGCATCAGCAAGCAGTCCCTGAGTCACAGCAGAGACATTTACGGGTATAGCATCACCTCAGACTAGAGCTCATCCTGGAGCTCTCATGCATGAAGAATGCTGACCCAGAGACTCATCCAGTTACGTCACTGAATTGCTTCTGAGCCTTTGCTCCATGCAAGCAGTATAATACATCTTTTACCAACTTGCAGTGTGAGGCACAGGGCACTTTGCCTGTAAAGGACACATCTATGCAGCATACTGTGCACTCTGTACAATACAGGCCAACAAAATGCACATTCTATAGCACTGCTGCTCCATATGGACCTCCCTCCGATTTTGTGGACCTGATCAGTCCATCACCGTGAGGGAAGGAACTGGGCCAACGAGACTCTTCCTGCTGCAAAGTATTCCCTCTCTCATTTCGCACTCGGTTTGGAAAAAGACAATCCGCTGACTCCGGATTTGTGTTAGAGTCAGCGTTTTCGGCCCATCTAAATTTGGCTAGCTTCACTGCATTCGCAAAAAAGCCACGGCGCTCCCAAGGGATGACCAAGTAGGGGAACGGTTATTAATTCCGTAGCCCGTCTTGTGGAGCAAACTAATGAAAACGTATATGTTAATATATGTGTGAAAGATTCATCAGCGTTCGTGAAGCTTCGGTTCAGACGTTACTCTTTATGAATACATAGCGTTTCAGAATGTTCACTGCTGGATTACATTCCTCTACAACATGTAAAAAGGTGCAAATCAAGGCCCATGTCTCAAGAAACACACAAGAAATCCTTATTCGAGTAGAATGCGCAGCCAGCGTTGCGCGGCACGCTTCATTAACTTCAGCAGGTGTTGTTTCAGTCAGGCTCGATAATTTACAGTCATCACATCTCCCAAGCATTCGAGACGCTTCCTCACATGCTTTTCTGAAGGTGAGAAAAATCCTGATGCATTGCTTTTGCTGTTCATTATGTCGACGGCCTCTGCACTGCAGTGCCATGAGTTATTCATGGCTGCCTAGTATTGACTCCCTAACCAAAAAAGTTTGACTAAAAATCCATATTGAATCTCTTTAAAGTTATGAATACACTCTATACACTCTCATTTTTGCTGTCAGGTTAGTCTAAGAAAGCACAAACCCTTTTCAAAGGATGTATTGATTTGTAACAAAACCACGTGTCATAATTATTTAATGCATTTAATCGTTTGTGCAACCTTCATTTGCCAAAATAAATGAGATGAACCTTCTGTAATGCCTCATGAGATTACAGAGCTGTCTGAGAGCTCCTCAATACAGAATCTCTTCAAACCCTCCAGGTTACCAGTTCTTATCTTTTGGACTCCCCTTTTCAGCTCAACTCACAGGTTTATGTGGTTCTGGTCAGGGGACTAGGATAGCCATAGCCAAGTTTGAGTTTGTGGTCACTAAACCATTTGTTGTTGGAACATTGTCCTGCTGGAAGATCCAGTTTCAGCTCCTAGTACTGAGAATCAGAATTAGAAAACTTTTTTTGATCCCGGAGGACATTACTTAAAATCCATAATGCCATGTATCCAAACAAGGTTCCCACAGTGGGGGTGGAGGAAAAACAGCCCAAAAATATTACACCCTCCACCATACCTAACAATGTGGATAAGGCCTTTTGTGTAAAACCATCATTCTTTATATACCAAACCCAATGATTCTTACCAAAAAAGCTGTTTTTGTCTCATCTGACCATAGAACTCACACAGCATCCAAATAGTTTGTTGGCTTTGGCATGATCCTAGAACGTTTTCCCTCTCTTACCATCCTCCTCAGTGATTTCTCTATCAGTTGATATGGGCATTTTAAGGCATGTAGCTGTGTTTCGTAGCTATTTAGGGTCAACATGCTTTTGTCTTATTCATTAGCATACTCTATAATATTATGATCATAAATGACGCATGATGCATGATGCATGGCCGTAAAATAACTTCTGACCACCCATGCTGACTCAAAAACAGTGAAATATAAACGGGAACATTCAGGTACATTTTGTTTATAAGAATTTCTAGGGTGGCAATAATTGTGACACATGATTTTGTTGTCTTTGACTACAATTATTTAAACTATTTAAATTAAGGATTTTTCTCCAAATGCTTGTGTGAGGTAAACAGCCACAAAGACCTTTTTTCTGACCTTTTTAAACCATCTTTACCAAGGGTGACTGTATCACACTTTATTGGTGGCTAACTCTTTACTGTTAATTGAAAACACACTGTGCATGCAAATAGACTGGGCTCTGAATACAAGCGTGAAGCTTAGTAAGGATTAATTGGATTACTGTAGTTAAATCAGAAAGCACCAAATTATTAAGTCTTCATGAGGAAATCCTATTTCCGTCTAGCACTGCAGTCAACACTAGTACTTACATAACGTTATGTAATGACCCACACAGCTGCACTGACCTCTCAGTCAAAGGCAAAGTACGCAATTAGGTACAGAATCGGAGTGCCAACTCATTTGGTTCTATATTTACTGGCTTAAAGTGTTCAGCGCTGGTCGAAAGTCAAATATAGCAGCAAGGGTTGGGTAATGTACACGCACAGACACAGACATTGGCTAGCAGGGACAATCCTTTTTGTTTCATTCTGAAAGAAAAAAACATGTTTTCCGAAGTCATCCTTTAAGTAATAAGGAAATTTGGAGGCCAAGTCAGCACCTTTATCTCTTAGTCATGTTCCTCAAACCTTTCCTGAACATGTTCGCAGTGTGACTGGGAGCACTAACCTGCTGGAAGAGGGCACTGCCATTAAGGAATACCACTGCCATGCATGCCAGGACCTAAGGTGTCCCAGCAGAACATTTCTCAGAGCATCACACTGCCTCCACCTGGTGCCATCTCTTCCCCAGGTAAGCCACACACATGCTCCAGGCCATCCAGCCTCTTGCTCCTTTTGTCCATTTCTGATGCTCATTTGCCCATTGTCATTGCTTCCACTTCACTTCACTTCACTTCACTTTGACTTTATTGCAATCAACAACTGTTGTACTGTGTCCAGCAAGTACATAGTGAGATCAAGCAACGTTCCTCTGTGATCACAGTGCACATTTAATAACAATACACAATAACAATACGCAATAACTATAGCACACAATAACAATACCTGTCTAAAGTGCAGGCAATGGACATTAGACATGAGACACTATGAACAATAAACAGTCCAGTTGCACTTAGTCTGTATAGTCGAAATAGAAAAAAAGCTTCGCATCGCACTGGGCTACAGTGTATCACACATTACTGTAGGAATAAACATAAATAGTGTGTTGCATGTAAGGAAATTGTACATGAAAATAAGCCATTCGACAAGATAATTAAAGAGATTGAGGAATATGATCTGTTATTTGGAGTTTATAATATTTAATATTGCACAGTGAAGGACATTAGCTGCATCTGAGTATATTCTGCATTTGGCAGGGGATGGGGTCAGCATGGGCACCCTGACTGGTCTGTAACTACACGGCCCCATATGCAGCAAGCTGTGATGCACTGTCTGTTTCTATCAGAGCCAGCATGACTTTTTCAGTGGTTTATGCTACAGTAGCTCTTCTGTGGGATCAGACCAGAAGCTCTAGCCTTCGCTCCTCATGCGCATCAGTGAGCTTTAAGCACCTATGACCTTGTTGCCGGTTGACCGGTGGTCCTTCCTTGGACCACTTTTGGTACTTACTAACTTTCAGACCACCCCACAAGTCCTGCTGTTTTGGCACAATAAAGGGCAGCCAATCATAATGCAGCTCATTATATATATCTTCTATGTGTCTTAAAAGTGAAGTAACAAAACAGCCTGTTTAATTAGGCATATGAAAAAACCTCAGTCTTGGAGAAGCACCATGGCTGAAGCTGCAGCACCCGATCTCCTCCCTGTTCATCAGTTCTCTCTCAGCCATCTCTGGTCATTAAAGTAGGATCCAGCCTTACATTCCATGCAGAAGGTTTCTCACATTCTATGGTTACACATCCTCTTATTACATATTGAGGGTATGGTCTGAACTTGCAAACTAAAGATAAAGAGAGGTTAGAAAATGGTTGTTTAGAAAACTGTACACTCTCAGTGCAAAAGACAGACAAATGAGTGGTGAAGGTGAAAAAATAAAACACAAGAAAATCGTGGGACATGTCCCTTTAAGAGTTTACTGTTTTGTCTGAAATTCTGCATGCTTTTTATGCTTTGCTTGGTGAATGGTGAAGTCTGGCCATATGTCCAACTCTCAGTGTGATCTACGTCAGCAGAAGTAGGTGGTGAACATCTGTCAAACAGAAATCCACTTAGTGGAAGCTCAGCCAATATCCCGCTCCTGGAAATGTGGGCTTCTGGCCGCTTGGGAATCTCATGCCCAGAACGAGCAAAATCTCCTAATGAAATCCTGCCTGACAACTGAATTAATACTCATTAGCAAAACCAAGGCCGGATCCATCACCCATAGCAATTTGAGGCCTGAACAGGAAAGATGAAGTAAATGGTTGAGGAGAATTCAGTGGTGGGGTGAGCAAGGCACAAAGCACAATAAAAGAGAGAATATAACGACAGAGAGAGTGTGAGACCGTTTCTGTGGATAAGTACCCACAATAATTAACCAGTGAAACCCTCAGGCCATCTGACTAAAGGATTTAGAAGGGAATTTTTTTCACCCAAGGACAGCAGCAAAAAACGGCCTTAACAAACATTTCATTTGATTTACTGTTAAGTGAAGGGATGGGCAGATTAGAGTAAAAAAATTAACTTGGCTTTCAAATCATAGAAAATGTAGCATGGGACAAAAAGAATATGCCCCTTTACACCCAGTTAGAGCCGAGAGGGAAAATAAGGAGCTAATTAAACACACTGCGATGTTCACAATTAAGACCGGAAAGTGCAGTGCGGTAGAAGAGAATGGAGGACGCTCACTGAGGGGGTTAGAGTTTATTTACCTTGCCCACCTCCTACAGTGTAGGCTAGATCGTGTGGATGAAAGACCTTGAGCTGGAGAGGTGCAGGTGTGAATCATGTGTGTGGGATTCGTAGTGGGCATGCTCGCTTTTAAACTCTGAACAATCACAGGTTACGCACAGTATAAACGTTTCAGGAGAGTCTATAGCAGGCATGCTTTAAGTCTCTGAAGGCTCTTCAAACAAAGCATGAGCCTAAAGTGTTTAAGATGTGATGGAGTTGGTTGTAAAAGAAGACCTTCAATCCACACCTTCCTCTTTTTTAAGCTCGTAAAGAGCAAATCAGAATGAAAATCACTTTGTTGCATAAGCACGCTTGCATGTGTGAAGAATTTATCTAGCTGAAATTGGGGTTTAATAAGGCTGTAAATCGAAGACGTGCATGCCAGGTGAACTGGAAATGCTAAATTGCCCCTAGGTGTGTGTGTGTGGACTGGCGACCTGTCCAGTGCGTTTCTCCACCTGTCGCCTTGTGGGTGCTGGGATCGGCTCCAGCACTCCCTGCGACCCTGGTTAAGGACAGGCAGCTCGGATAATGAATGAATAAATTAATTAATTATGGTAAATCATTGAAAATTATTTACTTGTTCAGTGCAATATATATATATATATATATATTTTTTTTTTTTTTTTAAATGCATGAAATACATAAACATGGAGGAACTTTTTTGTTTGAAAGTAGCCTGTTAAATTTATTTGGGTCAAAAATGTAGTGCATACTTTACTGAGCCTTATTACAATTGATTGGAATTAAGCAACAGAACATGAGAAAGAGTGTATTATCACCAATAACATCAATAAGAAGTGTGAATCAATCACAGTCATGATGACACATGACCTCAGGTCATGCATTGCTTTGATACAACAGCTCTAAAAGGTAAAGCAGAGAAGCCCTGAATTTTGTATTAAATGAGCCTCAGTACTGACAATTCTCTTCACCAACTGACTAGAGCATTTTGTGTTGTGGATAGAGCGATGACACTGATACAATACTGAGTTCAGCTCAGCTTTTTTCAGATTTTAAGAGATTTACCTGAATGTAGTTTGTTTGATGAGTCTGTAAAGTGTTTCACAGCCCGTCTTGTTTGTTGATTTGTATTCTGTTCGTTTCTGGTGAACTTGTTCCTCCATCACAGCCGCCCACCCAAAAGTTTACTCAGGGGTGACGACAGATCGGAGATTTGATGCAGACTTGTGGTCTCACTCTTCTTCAGAATCTGACCAAACTGGCCAATTCTGAGAAAACGCTCTGTGTGCCCTCATGAGAGTGCTGTTTTCTTGCATTGGTCTCTTTCTTGCTTTTGTTTTTCTCTTCATTTGCTCTTTGACAGCCGATGCTAATTTAATACATTCAATAAGCCAGAAAAGTGCTGATGAGGGACACTCCACAATGACTAGGGGTGATGGTCGACCCCTGGTGCTTGTGAAAGGCACTTTAGAAGTAGTGTTCAGCAACAGACAATGACATATAATGGCCAACTCGGTTTTAAGTCAGAAGTGTAAATGGAATCCGACCAGAATAAACGTATGCAAATACAAGGTGTAAACAGACTCGTACAGTCAGAAACAGAGCCTGAAGGACCTACCTATTTATATGCATTTTCTCCCTACTGTTTGTAAATGTATATTGGTATTATACATATAATTTATATTATATGTATTCTTTTCATTTGCAGTCTTTTTAAAGGTTTTCTAGTTGATCTTTTGCCAGAAAAGTATTTCAGTATTTTTGTCTATGCAGGGATTGTTTATGTTTAGTTCTTTTTATATTATTAAGTCCTTTTTTTTATCTTTAGTCAATTCATCTTCAAAACAATCGATGGCTTACTGGATTACTACTAAAATTGACAGTGACAGCTCTACATGCAACACATATATTGGCCACATACAATACAAATAACATAATGACTCCTAGATCTGCTCAGAATTAGACTGCGCCCCACACACCCTCCCTTGGGGACATGTGGGTGAGCACACACACAGGGACAGTCTGTGCTGAAGGTCCTGGGGCAGGGAGCAGAGCAGACAGTGATTAATTATGATCAAATGGCCATGCGTAACTCAGCATCTGCTGCCACCGAGGAACCTGGAGCACGAGTCAGAAACAATGTGGCCGTTTCAGACTATTAGACGGGGAGGACCGTATCCTCCCACAAAACTCTATTTAAACCAGAACCTCCATCTAATGGCCCCAACCCCCAACTAACGGCTCCACTCTATAGCTCTAACCTGTCCTGGAGGGCTTAATATTATCATGTAAATGTCCAATAAGACCCTCTTTAACACTAGAACCAGTAGTGATCTATACAAGAAGTCACAGGGATGTAAATATTTTTACAATATTTGAAAATACCAGCTGGTCTCTACATTGCGTGAATTTATTTATGTATGTATTTATTGATTTATTTACTTATTTATTTGTTTGTTTGTTTGTTTGTTTGTTTGATTAGTCAAAACATGATTAGTGTCTGAAGTTTGCTTCTTTGGTTTTGCACTGGAGTGAGTACACTAATGTAGCCAGCCAGTAACTGAAGCTAATTAGCATTAGCACCAATGCTTAAATCACAGGCTTAAATGATCACAGGTGCCTCAAACTACATTATATTGTTAAGCACAGTCAAACAGACTGTTACTTGATATCTACATTAACCCAGTGGCTCTTTGGACATGTCTTTGCTGAAGGGAAGACTGAAGAAAATTAAATTTGAAGGCATGATGTACCTCGGTGCTACTGAAATCCATACTCAGCCTGGCGTCTGTGTCTTTTCAGACTGGGGTGATGGCTGGGGCTATTGAAGTGGGGCCGCAGACGTCCATCCACACATCCACAAAGAGGACAGAAGTTTGGAGCAAATGGTGACACAAAGGCAGGGCAGGGCCCAGCAGTTTTATGGGCCTTGACGTTTGCCCTGTTTTGTATTTGAGGGTTCACGCGGACACTCGGCTCACAAAGGAGCGCCTGTCTCCCATATGACAAAATGGGATTATAGGAGATACAAATTAACATTTTAATCAGCCAGGATGATTTGCATGCTAATTTTGACCTCTTCTACTTTCATGCTCTTGTCTTCACAAAATCGGGCTCAAATGCAAGGTTTCGAAAATGTCTCCCGAAAGATGAGACATAATCAGAAACAGAAAACTTTATTGATCCCAGAGGACATTGCTTATGTTACAACAGCACAGACACACAGAGACACAAAGACAAGAACAAGACAAGAATATAAAAATAGTCTAAATAAATCCAATTAAAATTCTGCAGAAAATTCTCTTCATAAAATACACTATACTATATACACAAATGCTGGGGTATAAATACTATAGATAAGTAACTTAGAGTTAAGTGAATGACTAGTAACACTAATGGTGGTTAGGAGTATGTTATTGCACATAAAAGAGATCAGTAGTAGGTCAGTAATATTGACATAAGTCAAGATATTTCACATCATAAGATTGTTGCACATAATAATAATAAGATTTTGCAATTAACAAAATGATTTAGCACCCAATAAGAAAACTGCACATGATATTGCACATGGAGACATATCATGTGGTGGTGGCCTAGTGGGTAGGATACTTGCCTCTGGACCAAGAGGTCATGGGTTCAAATCCTACCTTCAGCACCACCACTGGGTTCCTGAGCGAGACCCTTAACAACAAGTTGCTCCATAGAGACTGTCCCCTGTAGTTAGGGAATGGAAGTCGCTTTGGATAAAAGTGTCTGCTAAATGTTAATGCATAATTACTGATAACCCATGCAGCTCTGCACAAAAATGTTGAGCAATTTATCAGAGCAGTAATCATTTATATATTGAAATAAACAGTGATATTAGAATAAATACCAGCAAACAAACAATGCATTGAGATTTGATGTTTGTGTGTGTTTGCCTAACCATTTCCAGAAGCCCTTTTTTTTTTATTTACAGTTACCATCCAAACACCTGGTTTATCTAATCAGTCCAATTAAATTAAATCAGCAGCTGCAGATGGAACCAAACAAATCCAAGCGATTAAGTCAGAAACCAGTCCTGTGTTCTTGTTCACTGCATATTCAGCACAAAAACAAAAACTTTAAACAAAATTCCTTAGATTTTGCTGTATTTATGTTTAGGGCAAACACACTTCAATAGTTTTAAAGCAATGTTTGAACATTTCATTATGTACAGTCATTCCTTAATATATTGTGCAGTGAACTATTACATTTTGTTGATTTTCTGAATGAAAATACCGAGAGCACACTTAAATATGGCATTACATGGTTGTATATTTTTTCCAATATGTTAAATTTAGCAAATGTACAGTGTATTTTTTTCAGTCATAGAGGGAAACACAAATGTATTTACAGCATTTGGCAGATGCAAAGCGACTTACAATTATGTCTAGTTTGCAAATGAAGTGTTAGGAGTCTTGCCCAAGGACTCTTATTGGTGTAGTGTTGTGTGTTGCCCAGGATAAGAAGCAAACCCCACTCTCCTGCTTGGAAGGCAGCAATGTGACCCACTACATGTGTGTGTGTGTGTATATATATATATATATATATTGCTATACTGATTTATTACTGTGGGTTAAAGCAACACCGTTGCTGCTTTATACTGATTAATACCACTGATGGCACACACACTGGTGCACCAACCCTGTAGCTAATCTGATCATTGCAGCTAAAGCTAAAGCTCGAAAGCTGTCGACCAACAGTTTTAATTAGGCCTGTGGGAACTCAAAGGGTCACATACGCTTCCTTTCTATCTTTCTGTACCTTAGTGCAGCCTTCCTCCTGCCTGTCAGCAGATTATGCCGATTTTATTTCAAAATTACGACCCTCAGGAAGAAGAAAGAAAGAAAAATGAAGGGGGGAAACCTGATAGGTCAGTCAATACTTGAATGAAATCTTCCTTCGCCTCTGAAATAATGACAATTAGGGAATGTAATCATGTGCACCAGCCCTCTCTCCCATTTGCCAGCATTATGGGGGTTTGTCTCCAGTCACAAGGGCTCCACTTGTTCCAGAGAGCAGGAGCCTGGAGCCTGTGGCTTTTTGCCTTGGCTGCTTTAATGAGGAAAAGATGGAGGGAGCAAGACACCCATCTCCATGGAGACCACAGCACTGGACTCTCTCAGAGCAGCCCTCAACCCCGCACGTTCCGCCTCTTTACAAATGCACATTAGCCCCTAAGTACAGCCACCAACACACACACACATTCATTTTTAATAAAGTCAAGACATTCATTGGGGTCCACCTACTTTGTATCTACATTCATTGCCCATTTTATCAGCTCCAGTGACCATGCAAGTGCACGTTGTAGATACAAGGTAGGTGGACCCCAGTGAATGTCTTGTCATTGTTAAAAATGAATATGTGTGTTTTGCAGGTGCACTTTGTAGTTTACAACTACAGTCTGTGGCCCATCTGGATCTCTGTATTATTTAAAAGCCCCCTTTATACATTGTTCATCAATGTTCCTGTGGAGGTCCTGCATCTTTTAATAGTCCTGTAGAAGTCCTGACCACTGATGACCAGGGTAAAGGGAGGGCTATTAAATAATGCAGAGATCCAGATGGGCCACAGTGTGTAGTTTTAAACTACAAAATCCACCTGCAACAGACATATTCTTTTTTAACAGTGTCAGGACATTCAGTGGGGTCTGTCTACCTTGTACTACATTCACTGGCCATTTTATCAACTCCAATGGCTATGCAGGTGCACTTTGTAGTTTACAACTACAACAGCTGTGGACTGTGGCCCATCTGGATCTTTGCATCATTTATTATCCCCCATTTATGCCCTGTGTATCAATGATCTTGTGGAGGTTCTGCATCGTTTTATAGTCCTGTAGAGGTCCTGACCATTGATGAACAAGGTATAAAGGAGGCTATTGAATGATGCAGAGATCCAGATGGGCCACAGTCTGTATTTGTAAACTACAAAGTGCACTTGCAACACATATGTATTCATTTTTAACAAAGTCAAGACCTTTATTGAGGTCCACCTACCTTGGATCTACACCCATTTGATCAGTTCCAGTTACCATGCACATGCACTACAGACTGAGGCCCATCTGGATCTCTGCATCATTTAATATCCCCCTCTGTTATACCTTATTCATCAATAGTCAGGACCTCCACAGGACCACCATTTAGCGGGTACTATTTAGGTGGTGGTTGACTCTCAGCACATGGCGCACTGCTGACACACCATGCCGATGTTTCGTTCACCAGAAAACACAAGGCAACACGGGCATTAGTCGTCGCTCCGAGTCACTGCAGGCCTTTAGTACTGGACTCTGACTCACAGGAAATCATTAGCAGATATGTGATGATGCATTCAAAGCAGTGAACTTCTGGATGAGAGTGAGAGGACCACTGAGCTTGATTCATTAATGGTTATTTTTGGGCTTTATTTGATCCAGTTTTGTTCTCGGCCCTGAATAACAAATCTCAAGTGTGGTTGGAGCTGGCAGTGACCAGACCCTGCACGTGTATTGACATGCCTGTGTGTGTGTGTGTGTGTGTGTGTGTGCATAGTGAATATGCATCAGTATTAAAGCTTTTCCCACACACACACCCCTCCTTTTCCTTCTCCACCCCTCCTCCTTTCTGTCCTTCCCCCCTTAGCATGATCCTTTGTCTTTCTCAGGGGAAGGCGGAGATGTTGCCTTAGCGACTGCAGCAACAGACGGCTCAGGGGTTTCGCTGCCTTGTGACCTTCACAGAGAGGGTGACCGTCAGTGAAACGCACACAGCCCCTCTTCTGTCTGTGGAAAGTGTTAAATTGCCAGTAAATAAGTAAACAAAATGCAGCTCCTCTGTATTGTGTGCACACACAGGCACGCTCAGCTTCAAGCACCTTTCATTAGCATTACAAAGCAATTATGCTAATAAAATAAAAGGCAGCATTATGCAGCCCACTGGCTCAGTAGAGAGACAGCAACACACACACACACACACTCATACACGGGTTTGCCTACATTTGGTTCCACATTTAAAATCTGGATCAAAGGCAACAAAGAGGAGTGTAGTGTATTGCGGGCAGTGTTCCGCTTCAAAGACCAGCTGAACTAATCTGTGCGCTGTGAGGGCATCTGCAGTGAACCTAATTCTTCAGCACACAACCAGACAAACACTTCCTCTGTTTGTGTCCTGTGTCAGCCACTACTGACTTCTGAACACTGTGTGTATGTGTGTAATTATTTGTAATGTATGTATATAATGTCTTTTTCAGCTACTGTTCCCAAGTCTATGTATGTATGTATGTATGTATCTATCTATCTCTATCTGTAAGTATGTCTATTCAGAAGTCTCTGTTTATCTATCAGTTTGTCCACCTGTCTGTCTATCTATCTATCTGTCTGTCTGTCTATCTATCTGTCTGTCTGTCTGTCTGTCTGTCTATCTATCTGTCTGTCTGTCCGTCTAACTGTCTATCTGTCTATCTATCTATCTATCTATCTATCTATCTACCCATGCTGGACTGGATAACAGAGGAAAAAACAGACACAGTTCTATAAAGGTTTGCGTATCAGTTCCAGCACTGAATAAGAAAAACTGGTGTCGAACCATCTTTAAATTCAACAGTTTGAGGCCTTTTCCATGTAGAACAGTACTTAGGTCTTTCCTAGTAGCCTTCATACTGCTGTAAACCACACATTTCTCAACATTTCTGACACCCGATCACATACTAAACACTGTTTACTGCAGAAAATAATCTGCACCAACAAAACCACCTCCAAAACAAAGATGATTAAAACCTGACAGAGAAAACTCCATGCAGTGTGCACTGCTTAATCACAACCACACCATAAGCTTGAGGTACAAGAAGGACCAGGACTGTCTGCATAAAACAGCTTACATTTCTATTTTAGGATAAATACTTAACCTTTACAACGCAAGCAGAACAGATCCATGCCGGCAGTGCAACAAATGGTAAATGGTCGTCATGCAGCAAAACAGCTCCTTATACGGAAGTTCCCCTGGTTTGTGTTGATGCTTGAAGTGTCAAACATCATGCTGAGCTTTGTTTGGTGTTCCTATGTCACATAGAACCAAAGTTATTGTAATTTAAAAAATATGTAATAATAATAATAACCACTGCTGGGGTTTCTTGATAACCACTACTGGGGTTTCTTGAAATGATGTCACACGCAAATGCTCATAAAGAACAAAACAGAACAAATTTCTTTTATTTTAGGTCTTAGAAACAAAAAGAAAAAACCCACAGAGAAGGGGTCCGGAGAGTGGCAGAGCGGCGGCGCGCCGAGAGAAAGAGCACCAAACGGCGAGTGTGTAGGAGAACAAACACCGGTTTTAGACTGATTTACACCGTTTATATTTGCTGAAATCAGATTTTACTAAAATACTCTGAGTTCTGAGAGATAAGGGATAAATTTATCTGAGCTTACCGAAGAGCACTGCATTAAACTTCTTAACTGCTCCTCTTGGTTAGAGGTTACATGTAGAGGGATTCACCAGTGCTGTAGCATAGTCGATAACTACAGGTTAGAATTCGAGATTGACTGATGCCATTTGAGTAGATTATCCATTTTAAACAGGTTGCTTTTGTGATATCACAAAAACAAGTTAATGGAAGTGAATAAATGGGACCAGCCCTGAAGTGACGAAGCTTATACCTGAGACCTAAAGCCATTTGTCTCTCTTTTTCCATGCATTGCCCTGAAATGAATTTATGCAGCTCATGTAAGGCTGAGGGATGTGGAGTTGGAAACATAAGGTCAGTTTTCACATTCAGATGTTTAATTCAGGCAAACTCAGATCGTCAAGGCGAAAGCGAACCCAAGTTTCTGATCAGGAGCAACAGAAAGCAGAACAGCAGTGAACGGAGGGGAATTCTCAAAAGTTAATGAATGTTCTGCTCCTCTTTAGAAAATCCAAGGTAGAAAACTCTGCTTCGGAATAGAGACTTCACCAAGCAGGTAGATCAAAGCTTGTTAAGAGCACGTTCATCATCTTCCAACAATGTCCCACGGAAATGAAAAGAAATGTGCCCTTGACTGCTGCCCACCAGTTTGACGCCTCCGCTCCAACTCCGCTCTCCTGTGTGGATAAAAAGAATGGAAAATGAAACGGTGAAAAGAAGGGATGCTTTGATAACCTTACATTCTGCAGGTTTAAGACTCATCTCCTGTTCAGGCGCTCTCATGTCATCTCCTCATGACGTCCCCACGTCTGTGAGGAGCCCTGCCATCAAGGGTAATGACTAAGCACTTCCACGATGAAAAGAGCAAAAAGCTTAAAGATCGAAGAGGTTATAACTTAATGAAACTAAATATTGAGACGCATTTTCTGGAAATTTGGCAAAAGGTCACAAAACAAAGCCAGAAAAGGTTCAATTAGTTCAAGCTGGCTCACCAGTTTGTCACTTTGAGCAAACTTTAAACAAACTCATATGCCTTCAGTCAAAAGCTTTTCCTCATTCATGTATTGGCGATCCCTTCTGCAGTTACTGTAAGTCTCTACATTTCCAAATGTAGAGAACTTCAGTTCAACAAAATAGTTATATCTGGGGCTTATGGGTAATGGGTAATATGACCAGCTGGTCAGATTGTAAGGTCTAATATGGAGCACATATATATATATATATATATATATGTGTGTGTGTGTGTGTGTGTGTGTGTGTGTGTGTGTGTTACAAATATATGTGAATACATCCACAGGTGCTCCCCCATCTTATTTAATCTCCATTGAAAAGCACTGTCATTTGAATTGGATGTTCCAAAGCATCTGGAGCAGCCTAAGGTCACCATGCCCAATGCCAAGCATTGACTAGAGAGGTATAGAGCCCCCCAGCATTGGGCTGTGTTCTCTAATGTGATAGATCCAGAACTAATCACCCAAAATCAGTATCTGACCCCACTAACGCTCTCATGTCTGAAATACTGAGTGTTCCAACATCTATCATAAATCCTACCCAGAAGATAAGAGGCTGCTATCGGCGCAAATGGGGTCAAACTCTCCTACTAAGACACTTATTTGGAGATGTGTCTTCAAACTTGTGGACGTTTAAGATTAATTTTCCAGACAGAGATTCAGCCTGGAAACAGACTCATAGGGTTGGTTTCCTGGACATAAATTAAGCCTAGCCAAGCTACAGTTTCTCCTTTCAGGATGATGTGTAGTCCAGGACTAAGCTTTAAAGATTTAAAGTAGGTCGTTTTGATGAGCTGAAAGCTGCCACTGGCAAACTCTAAGCCTTTCCTTTTCACTCAGTCCTACGATTATTTTATTGATTTATTAAACCTATTATTTGGTTTAGCTGTTTATTTAAGGATTTACCTTTGTTTTTCATCTGTTACTGTTTAAATGCACTGAATGTGATGCACTCTGAGCTGTTTTTCAGCCTGTATGTATGTATGACTGTATGTATTGTTTATTATGGCCTAAAAATGCTAGAATGAAGCATCCTTTCTTAAGTCTGAAAGCAGTGTACAGTGTATCTAAACATGTACAGTGTAAATGCTGTGCCAGCAATGAAAAAGCATTCTTATCCGTAATACAGGGCAGATGAATTTTGACAGGACACCTAAAACAAAACTGAAAGATGAGACGTGCAGGTACTCTAGTTGGAGAACACTTTCAGAGGCGTGTTAGAGTCCAGGGCAGAACCCCAGAAATAGAACCATTTATCTGCGTCATCAAAAATTCTGATAAAAATGACTTTGTTTTGATCAGACTTAACAGTTTTCTGCTGAACTTTAAATAATTATTTATTAGAAAAAGAAAAAGAAAAAAAGACATGACAGTATGTTAAGCAAAAATCAAACTCAATGTTTCTTTTACAAATTATTTCACACCTTTTGAAGCACAAGGAATATCTTCAGAAAATACAAAGGCAAATACAAACACTGAAAAAGCTGTAAAAATGCAAAACATGACGACTGTGTTGAATTTTATAAAATATGAATATTAGTATATGTACAACTTGGCTTTAATAATGCTGTTCAAATGCCACACAGGACTATGAAGGAGGGTCATCTCCATGGATGGCCTTATATTTGGCCATTTCTTCTGGAAAAACCTTCCCCAGCTCCGTGATCAGGAGACTTTTAAATTTCTGCAAAAGAAATTGCAATTAAAAATTAAAAACATTTTCAAGGGGAGATATCACACTTCAGGATCTGAAACATTTTGTATGTTGCACTTATGAGTAAACTGTTGGGAAATAATTACAGACTTGGTAACCCTTGAAAGAGTATAACCATCTCAAATGCAAAAACAAACACAAATAATAATAACAATAACCTGCCGATATTGATATGACCCCACGGTTATTGTGCATCCCTAAAATCTTGCTGTTTTAGATAGCTATACTCAGTGTAGTCAGAACAAATCAGCCAATCTGCTCATTCTGCCCAGTCATTGATTTTTAGATTACATTGATCTTTGCAGCATTCAATTTTCTACAAAGGTCCAAAAACAAAAGTATATAGTTCATGTAATCTGCACATTTTAAATGGCTGGAAAGATGATTAAAATATTGACTCACTGTCATTGTGTCAATCTTCCCCTTCACTTGCTCGTTTTTAGCCAAGGCTCTCTCCAAGCACTCTTTTGTGTACAGCTGAGGGTTGCGACCCTGGTCAATGTATCTGCAGAGAAGGTTAAAACCAATACTCATCAGCTGAGGAAGGGCAAAGTTGATTTTAATACCTGAAAACAAAAATCAGCCGCAGATATGAAATGCTGAAAAATGATAAGTGAATTGGGAAAACTGGAGGGTAGCTTCGGTTACAGGGTTACATAAAGCAACGTGACCAGCAAGTAACTGACAGTTTAAAACTAACGCATAAAATACGAATATTGGAGGATGTACCTTTCAACTAATAATACTATTATTAGAATGTATTGCGTATTAATGTGAGTGAGTCAGCTAATTGCTGCTAGATAGTTACAGAATGTTCTGCCTCTTACTGATTTACATAAAGATTCTGACGGGGGCTTTGCTGAGCTGAAGATAAGTTTTTATAACCCAAACAATTAACTTTGTATTATTTAGCTAATGAACAGAGCAAGCAGCTGTGTCATCTCTTACAAAAGATGGTCAAACAGGTTTACATTTACACAATATTTTAATGCACAACTGTGACTTCTAGTGGAATCGAGCAGACTACATAGACCCCAGGTTTTCTTGCTCTTTAAGACTCTAAGTTTGGTTTGCTGTGTAAGAAGAAATTCAGGTTCAAACTGAGACTTTTAATGTAAAGCTAAGAAATAGTCCGGAATGTCAGCATCCCTACACAGTTTGAACAAAGAACTGATGTTCAGAAGTTCAGATCAGATGCACTGACTGGGATCAGACGTGAGTAAGAGAAAATCTACAAACATCCCACAGAAACCACTGTTATCCAAAACAGCATTCAAAGATATCTATGTTGAAACATGAAGGAGGCTCTGTAAGACATCTGCATGCATTTGGTTGATCTCTGAGGTGGGAATCTTGTGTGACTTAAATTATCAAAACACTCACTCGAACGCTTCCAAAGGTACATGGATATCATTGAGCTGTTGTCGACATTTCTCAATGTCCTGCAGTCCTGTGATCATGAAGTTTCTGCAAAATAGCACAACAGATTAAGTCTGGGGAATGAACAGTGACTGTACACGCTAGGTGATTCATTGAAATCAATAGAGCAGAGATGCCCAAATCAGGATCCTGGAGGGTCCATGTCCAGCACAGTTTGGTGGTTTCCTTGCTCAAACACACCTGGTTCAACTCACCTGTTAACTACCAGGTTTAGTGAAGGTGTTTGAATAAGGGAACTACCAAACTGCGCTGAACACCGGCTGTTCAGGACTGAATTTGGGCACCCCTGCAATAAAGAAACAAGCAAAACAGGTCATAGCAACCAACTAAAGTAGCCGATAGTGTACATTAGTGCAGGGTTCCCACTCTTTTTTGTCACTCACATTTTCCAGGACATTTATAAATGACAGCTGTTTCTCATTGAACATTATATTACAATGACTGAGGAAGCCTATAACACAGTATAGGCTTCCTCGGTTGTTGGTACCAGTGGCTGTCCCTATTTATTTCTAATATTAAAAGAATGGTTAAGATTGAACACCTCCTTTTTACCAGACTGCACTACTTTCAATGATTCAACACCAAAGTCCAAATTGCCAAATCTGGACAGAATTTCAACTATGAAAGCCTCTTTGCCATCTCTGGAAAAACTAGTGTTTGGATTTGCTGTATGGGACCCCTGTAGAAATTGTACTGCAGAGATAAAAAGAAAGAATAAGTATCAGTGGACACAGATGATATTAGATCTTTATAATGAGAACCAACCAGTGTTGGTTGTTTAAGCTCAGGGGCTCCAAACCAAACCCAGGAGCAAAACATCATTACATTCATCTAAATCAAAGTCAAAATAAACTTTGTGCATTAGACCTGCACAATATATTGTCTGTTAATCATTATTGCAATATCTGTCTCTGCAATTCTTATCTCGCAGAGGATTGTTTTGAGGAACTGAGGACTTCATGTAATCTAACAAATGTCAAATTATTTTCGACAATCTGTCACCATTAAGGATACTGATTCGCCAGTGTGTTCTTAAAGCTCCCATTTTTCTCAATTTTCCTTCTATTTCCTTCTGTCTCATATTTTGTCCAAGTCGTGCAGCCACAGTGTGCATTATACACTATATGAATAAAAGTATTGGGACGCATGACCATTACACCAACAGGGACTTTGACATTACATTCAAATCCATAGACTTTAATATGGAGTTGGTCCCCCCTTTGCCGCTATAACAGCTTCCACTCTTCTTGGAAGGCTTTCTACAAGATTTTGGAGTTTCTGTGGGAATCTGTGTCCATTCATTCTGTAGAGCATTTAGAAGGTCAGGCAGTGATGTTGGGTGAGAAGGCCTGGCTTACAATCTCCGTTCCAGTGCATCCCAAAGGTGTTGGATGGGGTTGAGGTCAAGGCTCTATGTGGGCCAGTCAAGTTCTTCCACACTGAACTCATCCAGCCATGTCTTTATGAAGCTTGCTTTGTGCACTGGGGCACAGTCATGCTGGAATAGAAAAGGTTCTTCCCCAAACTGTGTCCACAAAGTTGGAAGTTGTCTTTTTCTTCTTCTTCTTCTTTTTAATCACTTCCATCTTTTAAAAAACAATTTTTTTACCAAGGATTTCATATCTATTTCTGTTTCTTCTTATCATTTCTCTTATTCCATTTCTATCATTATTATTACTTTTTGTAATAATTTTATTTTTCTGTCATTTCTTGTAAAGCACTTTGAGTTGCATCTAATGTATGAAAGGTGCTACATAAACAAAGCTGCTGCTTCTTCTTCTTCTTCTTCTTCTTCTTCAAAATGTCTTGGTGTGCTGAATCATTAAGATTAAGCCTTTCACTGGAAGTAAGGGGCCTAGCCCAAACCCTGAAAAACAGGTGTCCCAATACTTTTGTACATATAGTATATGTGCATTTAATCAGCAGCAATATAAATACACAATCATTCTATAAAAACACAGTAACACTGACAGTATTCAAGTACAAAAAGAGGGTTAGAATCAAAATAGCGGTTATATTTAGGCTCAAATACGTGAATCAATCTCTTGTTGTTCGAGTTTTAACTACGTTACTCGACTAAAAGTGTGCAGAATTGAGTAAAGACTCACAGTTTCTGGTTGAGGACTGTTTGGCTGCTGGGCTGAAAATCGCTCACTATGATTCCAAGCTGTCGAATATTCTCAATAAACTTCTCCAGATGTTCCTCCAGATTATCAAACTTCTCAGCCATACTGAGAAAAACACAATAAAATTACATATAAACACACAAAACAGCAAAATATTGACCAAAATCCAGCCGCATAGCAGTGCTAAGCTAACAGAGCTTCGATGGAGCAAAAACTACTCGCTTTCCGACAGACCGTGGACCAATCGCATCCTGGGATTTTGCCAGTTGTCATGGTAACGGACTAACAAGAACTAACGCAAGGCGGCTCGGACTGCTGCGAATGTGTCGTGGAAATGATAATCCTTTCTTAAAATGTAAATATTAAAATTATTTAAAATATATTTTAATGGATCATTTTAGTTGCATAATTACAAGATAACGAAATAACCTTGTGTATCATTGTGTAGACAAAAACAAGGTGTGAAACAGGTTGTGAAAAATCTTATCAAAAATATTTAAGCTTTAATGATTAAATGTGCAAGTAAGCTACATTTTTATTTCATTTTTTAACCCTCATGTCACGTTCAAAAGTATTATCATCCTTTATGCTTGGGTTCAACAATTTAAACCTAAAGAAAATGTATGAAATTAAAATTGCTGTCCAGGTTTATGTGCCAGTACTTTGTGCTTCTTTGTTGACCTAAATAGTGTTTTAAATAAAACATACATTTACTGAAGTACCCTTGCTGTGGGAAATATCACAGTTCTGATGGAAAACGTTTCCCTCCCTCAGGTCATGTGATCTATCAGTGGTTCTCACACTTCTACATGTGTAGTTATGTTTATGGCCCTAAAGCAGAAGTTTTTTGAAGATTATAAAACTACATATTATAACATATTACCCTCAGTATCATCCAAAACAACCAAAACAAATGTGTGTAAAATGTTGATATTTCTTATATGTTTTATAAAACAGCTACAACAGCCCCAAACTGACCCCAAAGAACACTGACACATACAAGACATTAAAAACATATCATGATAATTTTGTGTTTACTCAGTTTAGCTCCTTAATTTAGAAAAAGGTCATTTAATATGAAGAAAAAAATGATGTTAATTATTTATTTAGAGACATTAAATGTTGAACGGGATCAAATTTATTTTGGGGGTCAGTTTGACACCAGAAATTTCAACATCCAGAAAATTGCTGAAATTAAAAGTGCTATCTGAATGTATGTGTTGGTACTTTTTTAACCACTTTTTAACCACTTAACTATTGCTTTAAATCAAATATACAAGTAATAAAGCCCCCAAGGCAGGAAATATTAAAGTTCTGGTGGAAAATGTGTTCTCCTCATGTCTTGTAAATTATCAGTGGTTCTCTCACTCCTACAGGTCTGATAAAACTGCATAGTCCCCTTTTTGTCCTCCTAAATGTTTGTTACACTGTTTCCACTGTTTCTTGTTACACTATATTTGCTGTACTTTGTTACTTTTCATGTTCTGTGTTGTGTGTTTGTGTCTTTTGTGCTGTCTGTGCACCTGGGACTGTAAGAAACGCAATTTCATTCAGTCATATACTGTGTAAGTGGATGGATGACAATAAAAGCCATCTTGACTTGACTTGATAGTACCCTCAGTTCATCCACAACAACAAAAACAAATGTGAAATGTAAAACAGACATGTAATAAAGGCCCCACAGTGCAGAAAATTTCAAAGTTCTGGTGGAAAATATGTTTTCCCTCCCCCATGTCACGTGATCCATCAGTTAGGAAGTTTTTTGAAGATTATAAACTGCATATTACAGCATATTACCCTCAATATCATCCAGAACAACCAATACAAATGTTGAAATTTCTTACATGTTTTATTAAACAGCGAAAACAGTCCCAAATTAACCTCAAAGAACTCCAACATGTACATGACATTCAAAACATATCATGATAATTTTGTGTTTATCCAGTTTGTCCCCATTAAATTAGGAAAAGTCATTTAATATTAAGCTAAAAAAAAGTTGTCAGTTATTTATTTAGAAACATTAAATGTTGAATGGAGTCAAACTGACCGCAAACATAACAGAAGCTTTAAAAACAGGACCTCCTAGCAGTGAACGAATCTTTCTGTTTAATGAATAACTCGAGTCGATTCACGGACTCGAACTTTTTTTTTGCGCAGCAATGTTTACGTCTGTGCTACAGTCGAACGACAGATAAAATCTGAGTAACAACCTTTTTCAGCTCTACCTCATAAAAATCGCAGCGCAGAATATCTCACATGACTAAGGTTAGCTTTAAATTCCTTGTTTTGTTTCTCCGGAGACTGGAACAGATCCCTCCTTCTGTTCTGCTTGTGAATCATTGAAACGCATTGAATCGGCTCGGTGATCCGAGTGAATCGAATCGACTCCATGACTCGGATTAGCTGAATCAAGAAAATGTCACACCGTGGCGTTTCGTTTCGTAACGTAACGAGCTTGTCCGTCACTGTTCGTGCAGCAGTATACATTTTGGGTCTATAACTCGGAGGTAGATGATGTGTGGACGCTACGAAAAAAACGTACCAATTCAGAATCGGTTCGTGAGAAAGTCTCGCTTCTTTATTCTAAGGAGAGGGGGCGCGTGTGGGTGGAGCTGACGCATCGCAAGCCCCGCCCCCTTTCTCCAGCTCCTCACACTCCCAGAACCACACACTCCCAGAACCTCACACTCGATTATTCATTCTGTGCAGGTACAGCGGAAGTCGTGCCGATCCCTCCGCGCGGCTGTCTTCAGGAGCGAGCGCTTGGCTGCGTGCATACGTGCGCGCGCGTGTGCGTGCGTGTGTGTGAGTGTGTGCTCTCCTGGTAGCGGATTATTGGACTGATCGGTGCAGCTGCTGTTTCTGTTCAGGAGGTTTCAGAGCAGAAGAGCTGGAGAACATCTCCACCTCTATCCGTCCATCTGTCCGTCCATCCATCCTTCTATCCTTCTCCAAGGGAGCAGCGTCAAGCCTTCAGCCAGGGTGAGTCAATCACACATCAGATACACACCTCACAGGACACACATAGGACTTTATGAGAGCCTGTTGGTAGCTAAAAGCTTGTGTGTGTGTGTGAGAGAGAGAGAGAGAGTGAGAAAGAGAGAGCAAGGCTGTAGCCAGGAATGGAGCTGCACACGCACACAGGCGTTTTAGGGCTGATCACATCAGATACCTTATTGGACATGAATAGGACATGCTTGTGTGTGTGTGTGTGTGTGAGAGAGAGAGAGAGAGAGAGAGAGAGAGGGAGAGAGAGATCAAGGCTGTAGCCAGGAATGGAGCTTCAGCGTATTACACACACGAGGATAGATCACATCAAATACACACACATGCATAGGACTTTGTGTGTGCCTGTTGGTAGCTAAAAACGTCTGTATATATGTGTGTGTGTGTGAGAGAGAGAGAGAGAGAGAGAAAGAGAAAGAGAGCAAGGAATGGAGCTGCAGCATAACACACACTTACATACACACTCAGGCGTTTTAAGACGGATCACATCAAATATAAACCTTATTCAGAATCAGAAAACTTTATTGATTTATTGGACATGCATAGGACTTCATGAGAGCCTGTTGGTAGCTAAGAGCTTGTGTGTGTGCGTGCGCGTGTGTGTATGTGCTGTAGCCAGCATTGGAGCTGCTGCATAACACACACACACACGGTCGTGACCTGAGAGCTGCCTGTAGCATCTTATTGGAATTGTTCTGGTCGATCTTAAATGGTGCAGCAGTTAGTGTTGCACGTTTACATGGACCAGACCGGCCAGCATGGAATTGGCTCACCATTTAAGGTGGGACGGAACAATTCCAGTAAGAAGCTCGCGAATAGGACGCCTCGTCTGGGACAGTGTGCAAAAATGCTCATTTGCATGGTGTAGTTGGTCCTGTGCTGCATTTCAGCTCCTGGAAATGCACATATATGCTGTTACATGGAGGCATGTGTGTGGTGGTGCAGCTCCTCACACTGTGCTGCAGCATAACAGACAGACAGTCGTGTGAAAAACAATAAATAAAACGTTTATTAAGTTCTTTCTTTGCATTTCAGCTGGTCTGCAAGGATGCTTCGCTGAAAGAAGTGAAAAAATAAGAACGGGGGGCTGCTCGCACACATCCGGGCTGGTATCATCTCCCCCCCCCCCTTCCCTACCTCTCCCCTCCCCCCTCCTGCAGCGTTTGCCCCCCAAACCCCTTGCTTCCACAACCCCCCTTTCCTTACCCCACCCCTCCTTTCCTCTCCTCTCCTCTCCTAACCCCCCTTCCCTCCTACCCCCCCCCCCCACCCCCCCTCAGCCCCCCCAGCACAGCTCATGGCGACTCTCCTGCGTAAGATCGGCCTGATCCGGCTGCACGACCGCGACACGGAGGACCCCAAGCACCAGCAGGGCTCGCGCAAGGCGGCCAAGCCGGCCAGCCAGAGCCAGAAGGGGGGCACCAAGCACTGCGGCGCGGGGGGCGACACCAGCATCCTGGGCACGCCTGAAATCAAGGCCAAGAAGGCCTCGGACGTCCGGGAGAAGAAGGTGCCTGGCAAGGAGGGCAAGGAGAAGCAGCAGCAGCAGCAGCAGCAGCAGCAGCAACAGCAGCAGCAACAACAACAACAGCAGCAGCAGCAGCAGCAGCAGGAGAAACAGCAGCAGCAGCAGCCGCCACATGCACCTAACAGGCAGCACTGCACGCAGGTGCGCACACGCCGGCTCATGAAGGAGCTGCAGGAGATCCGGCGCCTGGGCGATAACTTTATCACAGTGGAGCTGGCCGACGACAACCTGTACGACTGGAACGTGAAACTGCACCAGGTGGACAAGGACTCGGCACTGTGGCAGGACATGAAGGAGACCAACACCGAGTACATCCTGCTCAACGTCACCTTCCCGGACAATTTCCCCTTTGCGCCTCCCTTCATGCGTGTGCTGGCGCCGCGCCTGGAGAACGGCTACGTGCTGGACGGCGGTGCCATCTGCATGGAGCTGCTCACGCCCAGGGGATGGAGCAGCGCCTACACTGTGGAGGCCGTGATGAGGCAGTTCGCCGCCAGCCTCGTCAAAGGCCAGGTGAGGTGGGAGGTGGGAGGACGACGCAGGGGAGGTGTGGTGAGGTGGAGTGGGGGTAGTCTGGAGGTGGAGTGGGGTTCGTCTGGAGGTGGAGTGGGGGTAGTCCTGAGGTGGAGTGGGCTTAGTCTGGAGGTGGAGTGGGGTTAGTCCTGAGGTGGAGTGGGGGTAGTCTGGGGGTGGAGTGCTGTTAGTCTGGTGGAGCTGGAGATCTGGAGTTGGAGTGCTAACCTAGGATCAGTTTGTTCTTTTTAAACCTTCCTAAATGTAGGAGGAAAATCTGATCTCAGACCAGCCGTCCTGCTCTGATCTGCTTTGTGAATTCCAGCCTGGGATTTTCAGACACCCAAACCAGTAACGCTGAGGGTTGAATTGTTGAAGTAACACCTACAGTGTTGGACTGACACTTCAGGTAGTGTGTTGAATGAGCTCTAATTGAATGAACTATGATTGGTCCTGGAAAAAATTCATTCATTCGGCTCCAGGCCAAGACACTTGATCTGACGGGTCACACAATGAAATCCTCCAGTGCTGAACAGACACATTAAATTAACCCATTCGAGCTGAAAAAAACCAGTGTTCTTTTAAGAAACTCTATACTATTAGAGCTAAAGTGACATCTACACAAACACTTAAAATGTTTAATACATACAGCTAAGTGTGGACAATGTGGCAAAACTTTAAAATCACAATACTTAAGAAAATTTCACATTACGCAATATGTCACAATATGTATTTTACTGATAAGAATAGACGAAAAGGGACTAGTGGGGTAGGACTGGGAAATATGACTATATTTATTATTACATGCTTTTCTAAGCATATCCTCAACATTTTATTAGGAAGAGAGCATAATTAGTCCTGTTTAATTGGATTTAGTGTAGCATAGTGTGTGAAACACTAAAAATATGTACTGCTTGATTTTGAAAAGTCACACTAATATTACTGAACTGTGTTTTTGAAGAAATACCTGATACACACATAATGTGTTGCAATAGTGTTGCATTATTACCTACTGTGTTGAATTACCTCATATCATGCTGAGTTAGTACTTACTGTAATAAACGAATACCTACCATGTAGGGGCGGTTGATATGACACAGTTGTACAACATCACAATACTTTTTTTCTCGATATATTTTTTTGATAACCGTTAAACATCACAATATTTAGATTTTTAAGTTTTGATATATTACAAGTGTTGATATATTAGAAACACCACATTTGAGAAATACTATGAAAAATTGAGTACATTATTTTTATTCAGTATTCCACTTACAGCATTGCATTGATATTGCCCACCCCAACTACAGACAGTCATAAATAGTTCATTTTACATTGTAAAATGCTCCTACAATGACTCCTACAGTGTTGCGATCGCTTTTACAGCATTTATTTGGTCTAGCTGCACTTATATGACTATAGGCTTGGGGATTTTGCTGTGTACCACTAGTTTCAACTGATGGTGAAGACGAGGTCTATGAGGTTTGGTGTGTGAGACCTTCTGAAGACAAAGGAAAGCTGGGTCAAGTGTCATGGATTTGGGTTGGAGCTCATGTTCTGCAGGGTGTTAGATCTACAGGACTGGTGTCTACTGGTTTATTAAATGTGTCTTACCCAGGTCCTTCTTTAGATCCACTAGGTAGGAGGCAGACAGTAAAGGAAAATCATTACCAAGAGAAACAACAAGGCGTCTGTGGTCAGTTGTGTGTTCTGTTTTCTTTGCATGGTAAGTAGAGGACATTATTAAAGGCCTAATTGTATCACGAACATGCTCTGAATTATTCGCTTAATAAATCAGCAGCAGAATCTGTGTCAGCAGTGGAGTAGAGATGATGTTCGAGCACTAATAAGACATGCATATGGAGGGTTTCATGCTGTGTGTTTGTGAAGGATGTAACTGGCATTAAAAATTACATTAGCAGAAAGGAGCTGACTAACCACATGTCATTCTTGAGGTGATAATTCCGTCCATCCGTCCTTCAAGGTGACTGAAAATGCTTCAGTGTGCCGATCGTGTGACTTTCACCTTCGGGATAACATTTTTCACTAAATTGCCGGAAGCATTAAAGGGCAATTGCCAATCTAGACACTGCTAACACAACAGACTCCCCAAAGAGATCCAGTGCATAGAAATGTTGCGTTTCACTGCAGATGCGTAACAAAACAGGCTTTTCTTCTTCCATTCGCTCTCTTTTTATTCCAGGATAACAGCTGATGAAATGCTGCTGTCGTGGCGAAGCGTTTTATGCAACCCCATAATGCAATCTAAGCAGGCACCTGTCCCCTGCCGCTCTGAGACGTTTGTGTAATTTTAATTAATGTAATGCGTTTCTGTAGCTACTAGTAGCTCTTTAACAGTGTGGATGTGCAGCAGAAATGACCTCCTTTAGGGGTCAGAGAAAGAGGCACTGACAGGATGAAGGGAAAATTCAGTGTGTATTCATTTCATATTCATCGGTTTTTATTGCCTTGGTCCAGATCCTGTCCAGACCCCCAATCAAGGTTGATGAAATATTACCCGGTTATAAAAGATAAGGGGCTTGTTTCTGTCTAGGCTTTATGGGCGGAATTTGCATTTCAACTCTCAGAAAGGTCTTCAAGATATGAAAGAGATTTTCATTATGTCTGTCTTGATGCATCTCACCGCTGTCATGTGTCTCCAAAATGGGAACTTTATGGTAATGAAATGGTAATGATAATAACTTTACAGTACATAACAAGGCCCGGTGCTGTGGAAAACCAACATTTTCTCAGTGTTTCCAAGTAAGAGTGTTATGTTTTACGCAAACGCTGTTAAAACTTCAAAATGGACCTTTTACTCGCCAGTCCATACCTCTGTCAGCCACAACATTAACATCTCACAAAAGTGGCACCTGTCAAGGAGTGGGATATATTAGGCAGTCAGGATTTGAAGTTGATGTAGGAAGCAGGAAAAATAGACAAGTAAAAGGATCTGAGTGACTTTGACACGGGCCAGTTTGTGATGGCTAGATGGGTCAGAGCATTTCCAAATTATAGACCTTTTGGGATTTTCCCAGTATACAGTGGTCAGTACCTTCCAAAAGTGGTCCAAGGAAGGATAACTGGTGGATTGGTGATAGGTTGGATAGGTTCATGGGTGCCCAAGGCTCAATGATACACATAGAAAGCAAAGGCTAGCCTGTCTGATCTGATCCCACAGAAGAGCTACTGTAGTAAGAATAGTTGAAAACATTAATCCTGGCTATGATGGAAAGATGTCAGAACATACAGGGCACCACAGCTGCTGTAACTTGCTGCTGTAACATCAGAACTGGTTGGTGGAACAATGGTAGAAGGTGTGGTCTCTTCACTTGTATTGGTCCATTCATTGTGTGTTGTAGACTACTTCATGTAAATGACTTATGACATTTTATAATGATGTATGGACATGTCTGCTGCTTAGTCACTTCACCTTCAGCTTTGTCAGCATAAGGTCACAAACAGGATCTGCTGTTGATGCGTCCCTCGCTTGCCCTCGTGGGTTATGTAATAATGGCAGCTTGGGTTCACCCCCATTGCACAAAGGCCAAACGTGTCCACTGACTGATGCCCATTCAGGAGATTACCCATCTGGCACCTCCTGCAGTTGCCGTGTGCCGCTGGGTGTACAGCTCAAGCTAAAGCTAGCTGGAGGAAACAACGCAGCCAAACCCAAACTCAGCCCGTTCTCCAGCGAAGCCGGAGCACGGTGCGGCTTAATTAAGGTTTCGTTTGCTCCTGTTAATCAAAAAATCACAGGCTTTTGTGAGCCCAGTTAGGATGCTCTCCTCTCAAGTGAGTGCACTGCATTACTTCTGGGCCATTACGCAGCTGCCTGCCCGGAGAGAGCCTGTGGCAAGAGCAAAGCTATTTCTGTCTCTGCGTCCCGGCTAAATTACATCAGCAGTGGCACTGGTACGACCCCACTGCTCGGGCGCACCGCTTACACATGCCAAGTGGAGTGTGTGTGTGTGTGTGTTAGAATGGCACCGTAGATCATTTGTTAATCGTTTTCAATATATTAGCCTTTCCGCAATCACACTCCTTTCACACACCTCAGCAAAAAATGCTGGACACCCCCCAAAACTGAAAAACCTCTCAAGGACCAAAGGCTGATAGGCCACTCAGCATCTCACCATCACTGTATTATGTTAAATGTGTATTTAGAGGACATTGGTTTGACTATTACTCAGAGGAAGGTGTATCTAAAGGCTTTATCTAAAGGTGTATCTAAAAGATTTCCACTGATTTTCAAAATTTCTGCATAATGAAATTGTTAAGATGTGAAATGCTATATTCTAGAGAGAAATATCAATATTGTTCTTAGTGGTGGTGAAGGGAACCAGATGTCTGAAGTGTTTAATGCCTTTTTAAGGTCACTAAAAGTTATTTCACAATAAGGTTAAGAATATGCTGCCTCATACCTGAGAAGGTTTTGGTATAAAATGCATTTTTTAAAAGTGTTTTCATGGTGGAGGGGCACATGCAGGGTGTTATGAGGCAAAATAGTTCCCAAAAATGTTTAGGTTTATCACTGTTTAACCGTCACCAGCCTTACATATAAAACATAAATCAAAAAGATGCATGAAGATTCAAAAGTACCTTTTTTAAATGGTTATTTTTACATTGCAGACATTGTGATCAGTGGTTCCCCAGACCATTGTAAAGAAATCTGAGTTAATTAAGTTGTCTACATCTTATCATTTTACATTAAAACACTCTGAACAACTGTTTACATCTCAGTGATTAAATTATGCAGAACATTTAAAAACAGTGAAATGGCTCCTTAAGTCAGTCAGTTAAATACTGTTTACACCTAACTCTTACTTTCACTTTTATTTTTCTACAGCATTTCTAACCTAGTTACATTCCATTCCGCCTCGTACCATTTAGTCTGAAAACAGTTTAAAAAGAATTTGAGAAGAGTTAATGAGTTAATACCAAGCCTGATACATTCACTGACCGGTACTGAAAGTTTTATTCCATTAAATCTGTAAAATGAGCCTGAATTTCTTGTTTATTTTCTTTGGGATACAGCTGCGCTTTTGTACTGCTGTCCATTGTGGTGCAAATACTCTATTTAAAAAAGTGATCGATTGAAATTTATACATTTTAAAGCGAAAAATCAAAATGACCAAACCACCATTCACTGTTTCCCAGGATTTATACAGGTTATTTCATGATAGGTTAGTTCTTGAGCTTAGTGGATTTTGTAATTTAGCCGAATGGTTAAGCCACTCGCTCTTCTGGGAGAACACCACTTAAAATTAATTTGACCTGTTCCATCATTACAGCTGTGTCTAAAAATGTGTTTTTTTTGGTGTCACCCATCCAACCAGAAATGGGGCAAAATTGGAATCAGCAGATTTTTGTTCCTAACATGCTGACTGATGGGTTTCAGTTTTATGATATAAATAATGTAAAGCAGGTTCGTGCACTTACGCTGTACTGAAACATCATAGGAAAATTATACAGAACAAATCTTGGTCGATAGCCAGACGTAGAGCTTTATTTGATTCATGTTATTTAGAGAAACTGCTGATTTTTCATTCCAGAATATAAAAATGCACCACTAAGGAGCAAAGTGAGTTATTTATGCTGGCTAAGTGGAAGTGTTGGAAATGCTCTGGTTTGTGTCATGTTTATTTAGCCCACAGAGTGTGAACTAAAAAAGGTTAATAAAAATCAGCCATAAAAACAGGCCATCAGCTCAGCATGCCTGTTTGTCCCACACAGTCTTAAGGCCTGATCCGCAAGCGAGCCGCACAGAATCCATCTTTAACAAACTTCTCCCAGCTTAATTATACTGTTATTAAGATGATACAAGGAGCCACTGTGTTTTTGCTGCTGATGCTGAGATGCAGTGTTTTAATAGTAAAGTGCTTCATAGAGGATTAAAAACAACAGAATAAAGATTAAACAGAAATTTAAGAAATAATAAAAATAGAACTTCAGGAAGGCATATTTTAAGACTAAAGTGAGGTCATCTTTTAAAATAGTGGTCTATGAGCAGGTCACCACGCTGTCACTCACCGCTCCCCTGCACTCCGCAGAATTAATGCCTTTCAGGGCCAAATGATGAAGGTGTTCGCTCTAGAAGGCTTTAAGACTGATTGATATTTCTCGTAAGCCTCCGCTTACTCGACTCTAGCATATGTTAGTCATCTCATACACTGGCTGGTGCAGGAACACGTCTCTCAACAAACCAATCTTTCATTATCATATGAAATATAAACAGTCATATTCAGGAGTTTGACCACCCCTGGTTAACACAAGTATCAACATATCCTCTACAGGGAACTGAAATATTTATCTATTTCACAGTTTCTATTTGTGTAACACGTGGAGGAAAAAAAACATGCCATAACTTGCAAGGTTCATTTTCAATGTTCGGTTTGACAAATAAACAGTGTATTAAAATGTGCAGAATTGTGTTTTCTATTGAGGATGTGCACCTATTCGCAATTAGAAAATTGACAAAAAGCAATTTGACCAAGAGTGCACAAACGGTTGCATACGACTGCATTCTTCTTTGTCTTTTGTGTTCTTTAATATCTCTTTCATCGCTGCAGTTCAGCCATGAAGAACAGGTCGCAGCTGAAAGTTTATTGTTTACTCTTTCATATCAGGATCTGATCATCTAGATAGAGTTGAGCTTGGATGCCATTGCTTTCTCTAGAAAAACCCAGGATCTCCTAACCTGGATCAGAACAGCTCCACCACCATAGAGAAGCTTCTTAACATTGCAGTGTATATATAATGAAGTTAACTACTTAATCTTAGCATCCTCTGCAGCCCTGGTCAGGCTGGGGTGGACATTATGGTCTTTCTGCAGCATGGCAGCTGTGAGATTACCCACAGCTTCCCAACAACATCAAATCTGGTCAGATAAAAGCAATAGTTCCCTAGGTTTTCCTGCTTATCCCAAATGTATCCGATCTAAACATGCTAAAACATGTCCAGGGTCCAACAGGGTTGGACATTATACACTTTTTTCCACACCCTCTTACCATCTCCAAGAATTAACACAGTATAACACAGGTGGATGCATAAAAGTGTTTTTTTGCCAAAATTGGCTCACCTGGTTATCAAGTAGGTGAATGGTGTGCATGTTTTTCAGTCAGTCATTCAGTAAATGCCAAAGTGTCTGAGTTCTGGCCTGGTTCCAGCTAACTGATGCTAAAATGACACTTGTTTAGAGGATAAAGACTCATATCTGAGAGTGCAGTTAAGTCAAGTGACTGTATTAGAATGCCACCCGAAATCAGATGTGTTCTGAACAATGTGGAGCTTTTAGCTGTCATGAAGCCGCTGTCCTGCATGTTTTTTTCAAAGGTTTTTCACGGTCCTGAATATTGCCCTCTTTCTGTCAGCCAACCAGTGAGCCCCTTGAAATGTAAATGATCAGGAGGTGTTTATTTGGTCATTTACTATGTACATCGAAAAGAAATTTAACATACTGGCAGCTTTAATAGCTGTATACCTTCTTACCAGTATACTCAGTAACTCAATCCTAGTGTCCACAGCTTGTTTAGTTTCGCACTGAAGCTTCAAGGCTAAAATAGTTAATAAGTAATGGGGGAATAATGTAAATTTGATTTTCCACTAAAACCATTCCTTAAATGTCCTACTAAACCTATGCATCATCTTCTTTGCTCTCTTACAAGCTCTCCAACCGAATGTTTTTCTGTCTTCTCAGGGCCGAATCTGCAGGAAAGCAGGGAAGTCTAAGAAAGCCTTCAGTCGTAAGGAAGCTGAAGCCACCTTCAAGAGCCTTGTGAAGACCCACGAGAAGTACGGTTGGGTTTCTCCTCCGGTGTCCGACGGTTGACGAGTTTAACCGAGCGGTGCAGCAGCTCCCCCAACGTCTGCCCCTCGCCCTCCCCCTCCCCTCCACGTGGCTTTCTTGAGTTGGGTTTTTTTTTTGTTTTTCTCATCACCAAACTTAAATGAAAAAAAATCGAATAAAAATAAAACGCAACAAAAAAAAAAGCTATCGTGTCCCACCCCACAAACGTTGCTGACTCTTCACAACCACGTCCACCACGCCCACCCCCGTCCATCTCTCATTCCTCACCCAGGTGCCATGGACCAGTCGCTCGCTGTGACATTCACAGGTTATTAACGATGAGGATACAGCTACGCTAACAGACAGTCTGGTGCTGAAGGACTGTGGGAATGAAAGAGGCCCTGAGGAATGTAACGCTCCCTCCGTTGGGACAGGACACGCCCCAACCTTCACTGTCGACTTCTCTACTATACCTCTCTATCACTCTCTACTATACCTCTCTCCGTTCATCAGCGTGCTCGTGTTTTTTCCTCCTTCTCTTTCTTTTTTTTTTTTTGTTTCCCCCCCCCCATTTTTTCTTTTGAGAGCTGACAACGCATTGCACTGAAGAGCATCAGCCTTCATTTACATGCAAATGACTCTGTTCATATTTAATAGATAGGCAGATTAGTACAGTACATCTGAGGTTCACTTTTTTTCCCTCCTTTTCTTCTTTGGCTCTGCTATTTTTTCACAGTTCAATGCAACATGATTGTAATTTATGTGGAGCTGTGCTCTCTCTCTCTCTCTCTCTCTCTCTCTCTCTCTCTGTATCTCTCTCTCTCTCACTCTCTCTCTGTATCTTTCTCTCTCTCTCTCTGCGCGTGGCTAAATTTAGACATCACTGTGTTGCGTAGATGGTGATTGATTTCTAATGGAGAAAAAAAACACTCTTGTTGCTTATGCAGAGGTACAGTCATGATAAAGAGTGGTAGTGAGCCATTCTTGCTAGTCATTATCTTTTTTTTTTTTTTTTTCGGAGAAGACCAAAAGCCTATAATTCTGATGATCTTGATACCAGATGGCAGCACCGAATGTCAAAGTCCCAGCATGTGTGTTTGTGTGGGCGTGTGGGTGTGTGTTTGTGTGTAATGCATACTGAGTGCGCAGTATGGGGAACGTGTGCTGAGCACTGCGGTAACGTGCTGTACATGAAGCTTTTTAGCAACGTGCATGAACACTGGTTATGAAATCGGCCTCTCTGGAGCAGAGAGCGTCAGTCTAGTGTGACATAATGGCTACGGTAGAGGCTGCCGGCACTAGAAGGACACTGTTTTGGCACTGCTGCAGTTTATTTCCCCAATAACCAGACAGTGCAGACACACACAGAATATGCTTTTGTGAAACGGAGCGGTTGAACAGACGAACCTGCTCTGAGTGTTTATCCCAGCATTGATCTGACACCCAATTCTTCTTCCACTGATGCTGCAGCACTATACTTTGTGTTCACCATGCTAAAAGGCTGACTGTAGGGCTGGGTATCAAAATGCATCCAGTAAATTACTTCAGTACTAGAGTATTTAAGTGTATTCAGTGTTGTTCAATTCCAAATTCCAGCACCTAAATCAGTCTTAGTATCTGTGAGGCAGAAGGCAAATCTAGACTTCCGACTGGCTGTCTGACTGCATTCCACATGCATGTTATGAACCTCTTATATCCTAAAATGAGCTGACTGGGCATATCATTATAGTTTCAATAATAAGCCATCATATTACACTATTATAAAGTGACATAAATGCCCTGATTCAGCACAATCCCCTCTTTTCAGTAATACTAGTTATTAACCCTCATTGTCAGTATCTAAGACAAAAATAATATGCAAATGCTTAAAAAAAACTTTAAAACCTGAGATTTTTCACATTTAAAAAAAAAATAATAATAATCAATAATCCAGTCAACCAATTTATGAACTGTTTTTTAGTTTTTGCTCTTCATTCTGTATAGCTGTACAGAGCCACATCACACTTCTGACCTTTCTCCACCTCATCATCACTGACCTCAAAAAGCATTTGGAGTATTTCAGCACCCATTGTGAAGAAAATCCAGTTTTCTCAAATAATATCAAATATTTTCAAGTTTTCAAAATTTGTGCTGGAATTTGCTACCGAACCTGCGTGCAGTCACACTTAAAGAGTGAAGCATAGCGATGTTGGAGGTTCTCTAAAGCTTTGATAGGATTTGCTGGATGGTGGTATTTAGTCCTCTCATTGTCTCCCAATCGATAACTAAAACAAACAAACAAACAAAATTAGTTGCTGAACCCTATACTGTATACACTCTAATACACTCTAATAGATGGACAGTACAGCTGACTCTGCAGGTGTCGAGTAGAACAGGTCTGTAATTTCTGAGTGATATATTGTTGGAAAAAAGCCCAGCCTCTGTAGCTTAACATGCAATTTGAAGATTTTTTGATATTTCTAAAATTGTTAAGTTTAAATACCAAACGTTGCGATCATTTCAGCCCCCAAAAGGGTTAGTATTAGCTTTTCTCGAATTGTCCTCACACTTATTTCCGGTTTAACACACACACTTTCTCTTTGTAATTTCAAAGAAAATTCTAGAAATAAAGCTATGTTCAGGAATTCAAGGTAAAGCTCGAGAGAAAAATGATTTGACCCACAGAACCACCTTTACTAAACTACATTTATGCCTTAAAATTCACTTAAGACTGATTAATCAGAAGCAACAAATTATTTGGTAACTCTAGAGCTGGTCTTTGAGTTATATAGTTATGACAGTGAGGAATTATAAGACCCACAGTACAGGCCCTTAGAGGACAAGGCATTAATCATTAAAATGCTACGGCTTCTTTGACTCATTTATGGGCCTAACTGTGGCTCCGAGCCTGTATGGCCTGCTGATGCCTCTGTTCTTAAGCTGTGTATTAAGATGGACGAAAGGAGCGCTTTGGGGTGTGTTTATTGTCCAGCAGCCGTGTGGAATGTTAGCAGTTCTTTTAGGGACTCGACTGACGCTGGGAGGCGCACCTTGGAGTTATTGACTGCCTCTCTAAATGTCAGCATGAACCCAAAATGGCACCAGCCACTGTTTGTCTGCAGAAAGCGCAGAAGCGTGAGCCTGTTATGAAGTCGCTCCAGTATAAATATGCTATTAGGTTGACGCCTCAAGAAGATAAATCTCTGTTCTCCATGCTGTGAAACGATTCCATGTTTTATTGCATAAACCCCGATCAGCATGACATTAAAACCAGTTGCCTAAAATTGTGTAGGTCTCCCTCATGCCATCAAGGAGCTCTGACCTGAACTCCATAAGACCTCCTGAGGCATGAACTCCATAAGACCTCCTGAAGGTGCTGTTGTATCTGCACCAGCAGCAGATCTTTTAAGTACTGTAAGTTGAGAGGTGGGGCTTTCATGGATCAGGCTAGTTTATCCAAAGATGCTCAATCAGATTGAGATCTGAGGAATTTGGAGGCCAAGTCAGCACCCTTAAACACTTTGTGATGTTCTTAAAACCATTTCTGCACAGTGTTTGCAGTGTGACAGGACACATTATCCTACTGAAAGAGGCCACTGCCATTAGGGAATACTGTTGCCATGAAGGGGTGTTCTTGGTCTGCAGCAGTGTTTAAGTAGGTGCTACAAGTCAAAGTTACATCCACATGAGTGCAGGAAAGAAGGTTTCCCAGCATAACATTGCCCAGAGCATCACACTGCTTCTGCAGTGTGTCCATGTGATGTAAAAGAAAATGTTATTATTCAGACCAGGCCACCTTCTTCCATTGCTGCATGGTCCAGTTCTGATGTTCACATGCCCAGTTTTGGTGCTTTCAGCGGTGAACAAGGGTCAGCATGGGCACTCTGTCCGGTCTACAGTTACAGAGCTCCATACACAGCAAGCTGCGATATTCTGTATGTTCTGACACCTTTTTATCAAAGACAGCATTAACTTTTTAGCAATTTGTTCAGACCAGACATTCTAGCCAGTTGCTCCCCATGCGCATCAGTAAGACTTGGGTGCTTATGACCCTGTCACTGGTTCACTGGTTGTCCTTCCTTGGACCACATTTGGTGGGTACTGACCACTGTGTACCAGGAACACCCCACAAGACCTGCTATTTTGGAGATGCTCTAACCCAGTTGTCTAGCCATCACAATGTGGCCCTCGTCAATATATATCATCCCTTGACAGGTGCCACTGTAATAAAATAATCAGTGTTATTCACGTCACCTTTCAGTGGTGTATAAAGTAAATATATATATATATACAGCTTCTGCTCTTCACCTCTTCTTTTCTTGCATCACTGGTGTGTTGTTTTATGTGACTGCACAGTTGGTAGCAGAAAGCCTGATTATACCCTCCGGTGCTTCAGACTTTAAATGTCATAAGGAAAGCTGCTAATTAACATGGCATTAAAAAAGAAGAACAACCAGTAAATGGCAAAAAGTTTGTCATTGCAGTTATGGTCAGGAAAATGTGTGTGTCCCACATGACTAGATATGTCAGGGAAATACTAAGAGTACAACATTTCACTTCTGAGTATTCAGTCCACGTCGGTGCTTCAGTTAATGTACAGTTTAATTCCAAAATTCCTTTTTCATGTCATTACAAGATTGCTAGCAAGGTCCTAGCCTTCATTAGTAAGGCGTGTATTTTCATGTCACACCGGAGGAGTCCGGACTAGTTTTTCTCTCCGGAAATAAATGAGTGCAGTTTGAGCGCAGCAGTTCAAATCAGCCATCCTTAAAGAAGAGTGTAGCCACTGACTGGAAATATAATGGACATAATAGAAGCCAGTGGGCAGGTGCTGAAGCAGTGGCCCATAGTCTTCTATTGTAAGAGCATTTCCAGTTAGTGGCTTTTCTTTGCTTTATAAGTGAAATTTTATAGCACTGACAGTTTGTCTGTGGTCCTGTATGCTTCATATGGCTCAGAAAATGGTTAGTTTAAAAATGCTGGAATATTCATTTAAAGGATAGGTACCACTGAAAACCAAGTTTTAAAATTAGAGTCGTATGTAAACATTGTTTTAAAACATACTATTTACTACCCAGTCCATGCGATCCTTATAAGTAAATCAAATTGCAAAAACAGCCCATTTTTAATGAATTGCTTTTGTGCTGCCATTGAAATTTAAATATATGCACATATTCGACCAACAGCAGTTTAGCTCCGCCCATATTCACACTGAAGTTATAAAGAGTGTTTCGTTCCAGACTGCAGAACACAGCCCAGTATTCCTTAAACAGACCCTGTATTCCTTAAAAACAGCCTGTTTCACTGCAAGGAATAAGGATTTGTAAGGAAAGGATCATGTAAAAATAAATGATGAGCTCAGAGAAATAAATATGTGCCCCTTAAGGAGGTTTTCACCCCTACAAAGCTAAAAAATGAATTTCTCACTGGGAAAAACTGGGTAAATTCATGCTGCGTATGTCTGGCCTGAGGCAAATGGGATAAAATGACTCCTGTGATGATATCCGTTGAAGATATGACTGTTCATTTCTGTCACATCTTCACATATGTGGCACCAGAGGTGCTTAAAGGCAGCTTGGATGAAAGCATTCATTCAGCCTGAAGACCTGGCAGGCGGTGCAATGGCCCTGTTATGCCTATTGTGCTATGAATGAGTGGTTCAACTCATACCTCTGGTAGAACATGGATCTAATCACTAATGAAGTGCTCTTGGTCTTCTCCAGTCTCTGTTTGGACAGTCATTTGAATTTGAAAAGTGGTCGTGTGTGTATTCGTATGGACGTAGCAAGAGGAGATACTGTAACATCGACTAATTATAACCGGTCTGAGTGATCTCAAAACTGGATGTTTGCCGGCTTTAAGAGCATAATTTCGTGATAGTTTAGATTGGTAGATTGCAGACACTAACTGAGTTCATCGTCCAAACAAGTGAGATAATTCTATTGTATTATATCTGCATGTGGTCTGTGATTGTTAGGTAGCTTTCAATTTTTTGTTTATTTTTTCAAAGAAAAGCAGGAAAACTGTGGAGGGAAAAAAATCTTTGTGTTTTTTTTTTTTCTTTTTCGTTTTCTTTTCCGTTCCCGTCATTTTCCTTTCATTAATGTCTTAAATGTCAGGTTGTGTTTTATGAATGTTTGTGTTTTAATTTATTTGTGGTTTGCCAAAATGAAGATTTTGAAGCATGTTGCAGGTATTGTCACTGATTAAAGAAAAAAAAAGAGAAAAAAGAAAAAACAAAAAAAAGAAATAAAAAAATAAAGGGGGAAAAAAATCTTAAAGCAGAATGATGCTTACCTGGATGGTAGGGGGTCTTGTGTATGGAGACCACAGGCTCCAGGCTGTAAGGAATAAAGGACATGACGAAGCGTATTTTCCAGATTACACAAAGCAACATCACAGGACACGGTCAGAGCAAAACCAAACAGGAATGTGCAATAAAAGTTGTAGGCTTATTCAACCCTGCAGACCAATTTTGTGCTCGTTTTCCTTGTGTTTCTCTCTTCCGTCCGCAATTCAGGACTAATTAGCATTTTGCAAAATGCCTGGTCATGAGTGTTTAAAAAAATCTATTAATTTTTATCTTTTCTTTGTATCATCAATCATTAGTTGCTTATTTACACTACCAGTCAAAAGTTTTTGCACACCACAGGTTTTTACCACTTATCCATTTATTATAGAAACTGCAGATTTTTATTCTTTTTAAACACTGGAAAGTTGCTGAGTGAACAACTATAAATGAAAATATAAAACATTAAGTTTCCTTTATAAGATGAAAGAATCTGTAACTGCGCATCTGACATCCTATTAACTGGTTGTGTGGTGATGCAGAGTCAGATTCTAGACTGTCCTTTAACTTTAAATGCACTCACTAACTGTTTCATCCCACTGTCACTTAACAGTTGTCTGGTGATCCACATTATAATTATATTAGGTGACTTTTTATAGGTCAGTAGTGATGAATTATAAATATGACATTTTCTGTCTAATAAAGGCACTCAGATGGTGAACGTACTGTAAATGTATTTGTCAGCAAAGAATATTGAGTGTGCTTTTGTGTGAGTAATATGTGAGTAACAAATGTAGAAAATCTCAGTGTGTGCAGAAACTGTTGACTGGCAGTGTATTTATTTGGTTAGTGTGGTTCTTTTTTTGCTGCAGATATTTTTTAGTGATTTATTTCCAAGCTAACCGATATATCGTTTGGGAAATAATATCGTCTGATATTGACAACCCACAATTTTGTTGGTTTCAGCAGAAATATTGCTGACAGCTCTGGTTGTGGCATGTCTGAGATTCTTACATCCTGACATGTTCCTGGTTATAGCCAGTCCAAAAGATTCTCACAGGGTCAACTTCTCACATGAGGAACCAACATGTTGAAGGTGCAAAGGATTTCTTGCATGTTACTGTAGGTAGATGTTGAGCCTAGTAACCTGTGGAGTATTTCAGTTAGTGATTAGTTCAGAAAACCATTAATAACTTTATAGGTGCAACAGGACTGTGTATAATTTTACTTGCTACTACAAAACATGAGTGTTGGTACATGAGCAGGCTGCCACGGGCGTAGTTAGTCTCAAACTTAACTTGACAAGCCAGCACATTTAGACATCATCTACAGAGCAGAAAGCACTGAACTGTCTGTACCGCAGTCCATACCTGCACTTTGTGTATACTAATGTGACTTACTTCCCAGTTTTTCAAAAGTGCATAAAAGACAAGTGTGTATCACTGTTGGACATGCAGTTGCCAAAGGTCTTGTGATATTGAAATATTTTTTCATTGATTATTGTTTCTAAAGCAGCGTCCTAGAATGTGCTAAACTGTAGTATATAGACGTAGCTTCAGTCTTCAGGAAAGTGTGGTTGTGGGTGTTTTTGCACATGGGACACTTTTCCCCCAGTTTACACCTGATCTCTTCATGCATCTTTAGTATCAGGATTATGTCTTCGTGAGTCAGGTAATAATCCATAACCGTCTGGTGTAGAAGCTGATGTCTGCCCTTCATCTTGACCTCACAATGTTAGCTCTAGTGTTAGCGCACATCCTGATTTAACCCCTTTGGCTTCTAATAGACCAAGGCCTGTTTTTATTTAATACTTTAGAAATTAACCCAGTCTGAGACCATGTTATAGCAGTGTAAATGCGTCCATCTCCCTAAGATGCATTTGACAATCAAAACACCTCCCTGTTCTGTCACTGTTCTGCTTATGGGAGAGACCACCCTTAAGTTATTGATGCTGCATCACTGCTCTTTCAGTTCATCTCCTGATGAGAGCTTAATTTTAATTCCGTATCACTCTTGTTTGGACGCAGTTTACCCAATTAAAACATCAGTTTAGTTCAACTTTATCTCATCATTGTCTTTCACCGTTTTGCTGCAATACGCTGTTTTAATGCAGGTGGTTCATGATGGCGATGACACAGGAGGATATTCTACTAAACAGCCTCTTCTTGTGAACGCTGAATGTGTTCTTTTCAATAGAACAGAAAACTGAGCTGTGCGATTGGTTGTTGTATTCAAGCTGGTTTGCATATTCGCCACATCAGATTTCCTTCTGGTTAATCAGAGACGCATTTGTCCACCAAGTGTAAACACACTTATTAGAAAATAATCCAGATGAAGGGACCAGGTGTAAACAGGGTCTTAGGTACTTGCCCAAGATGCACACAAGTACACACAACCACAAGTGTGAACTCTGGGACAGGCCCGGTGAGGAAGAGGATGTCTGCCCTTCATCTAACATCACAAGGTTTGCTCTAGCGATGTTAGCTCTACTATGTCAGTTATTATTGCTTTAGAAATTAACCGAGTTGTGAATTTTTTTTCACTCCATAGACTATAGAGGAGCAAACAGGCCAAAATGAAACATAAATAAATAAATTGAAAAAAACTGAAATAAACACTGAGTAACATAAAACAACAATCAATTAAAATGGAAATAAATAATCAAATAAATGCAAAAACTAGTTAATACATGCTTTATTTATTTCTTTTAACTTGCATTTATTTAGTTTTTTCATTATTTTTTTAAATATGTATTTGAGCTATATTAATGCATTAATTTTTTTTTTTATGTCATTCATGTACAGTACTGTGCAAAAGTCTTGAGCTACCCTCATTTCTTCACATTTTGCTTCTAAAGATCCAGACTTTTTTGTATTTTTAATGTGGTCTTGAGGAACAGTTCTCCAGGCTTCCTGAAGGACTTTCAAAGACTCTCATTTCCAGTCCAGTCCCTGATCCTGACCAGTTTCAGAGGAATGTTTTTTGTTTGTTAAGACACACAGTGACCTACGTATGAATCACTCATATGAATCACATGTGGTGTTATGGTAGTGTGCAGTTTTTGACACACCCCATATTATGTCGAACTGGCAAACCAAAATGAAAAACACCATCATGGTTAAAATAACAAAACATCTAAACCTCTCCTCTAATAATTAATATTCTAAAAGAGGAGAAATGTGTTTTATGAGAAGTAATAAAAAATAAAGGAGTAATTAAAAGAAACCAAAAGTCCAAAAAGAATTCTGGGTAGCTCTACCCCTGTACTACTAATTGGAACTTATTTTTTATGGAGTCTTTCAAAAGCTCTCTTTTATCTATAATGTATTATATAATATATTTGAGATGCATTGTTTGCTCTTGTTCAGGTAGGTCCTTCAATCAATCGGCCTTTTCTTAAAAACTCGCTTACCTCAATCATCCAAATTACATGTACTAATACAGTACTGCGCAGAAGTCATAGACACCTGCAAAAAAACAATATTTAAAAAGTAAGTGTTTTTTCACATTAATATTACTAAATATAATAAATAAAACTAAAGAGAATAAATATAAATAACATCATATAGTAAACAGTGGTTTTATGTTCAGTAAATCCTCGTGGTGGCGTGGGTTTCCTAAGGGGTCTCTGGTTTCTCCCACAGCCCAAAGACATGCGCGTCAGGTGAATTGGGCATTCTAAATTGACCATCGTTGTATGTGTGTGTGTGTGTGTGTGTGTGTGCCCTGCAGTGGGCTGGCGCCCCGCCCAGCGTGAGTCCCTGCCTCGTGCCCGTAGACCCCGGGTTAGGCTCCGGGTACCCGCAACACTAATATGGACTAAGCGGTTACAGAAAATGAATGAGTGAATGAATGTTCAGTATATCAGTTTGTTCTTTGTAGAGGTCCAGTATTTCTTGTAGTTTCCATCAGAAACCTGGTTTGACTCAATCAGTCCTTCATTAAATTAAATCAGGAGCTG